>JAOBAZ010122774.1:0-11179 GCA_026546875.1 Pteroeides caledonicum | reverse complement strand
TCCACGAAGAAAGAACGAGAGATTTAATACCGCACGAGGTGAAACCAAGTAGCATTATAAAAATTTCTCGTTCCTTGTACTTTGAACAAAAATATGTAAATTCCAATAACACAAGAACAGAGTTCGCCCTAACCGTTGCAATATTCAATTTGAGTAATAAAAATTTCATGCAAGGTTATCACGGCTATAACTATCTATATTCAGGCAAGTTTACGAAAACTGAATATTAAAAACATATAAATACATAGACATATAAATTGTGTAGAACACACTAAACCCCTTTTACTGAGACGTACTGTCACTACAGTTTGTAGAAATTAGAAAAAATATTTGAATTGAAAAGTCAGCCACAGAAACCCTATATCGTATATTGTTCATAGATTTAGTCGAGGGATATTTCGTTTAAAAATTGTATATTAATATTCTTAACATATTACTTTAATATATATAATGATATTCTTGCCAATACTTTTCACTTATATTTTTTGGGGGGGCTTCTATGCTCTGCTTTTTTTGAGGAACAATATAAACAAATCGAGGCTGACGAAAAAATGTACCGGGTAATTTTTATAACTGTAATTAATATAATTTAACTTTCATGCAGTAACGTTCGTAACAGCTATTACAGTAAAAATACTGTATTTTCACACTTAAATTAAGCTACTGCAATCCAAAAATTAATCTTAAAACTAATCCTAAACCTAATCTTGCGTGATGTCATATAGGTATTGTAATTTATATCGCAGAAAAGACTCCATGATAAGAACAAGCTTAGAACAGTTTGAGCCTGAAATCAGGGAAAAAATTAGAACATTAAGCCTGGACAAATATTTACTGGTTCTAATAAAAAAAAGAGTGTAGTTGAAATCCCAAATTGTAATTTCTTTTACAACGAATGTTAATGTACTTCATGTTCCAAACGAGACAACGACGCTTGGTGTTAAACATGCAGTTTGGTCGATAAATAATAATAATAGTAATGTATAGACCTTAATTAGCAAGTTAGATCTTGGGGAAAAAATTCTCGGAAGCACAGAAAGTTTTGTAAGCATTTCTAGCGAGTGGTTTTCTCTTCTTTCTACTCTTCCATCATTGTTTAGAGACAATCGTCCCTTTCCTTTGTAGTTATCTCAATTCGTTGGACAGGATTGGCCGCAGGGATTATAAACCAACGCAAGAAGATTTATTACGAGTACGAACGAAAACAACGGGAGTGCTAGAGATTGAGTTTCAGTTCAAAAGACTTCATTTTAGGTAAATTGATAATATGTTGCATTTTACTCGATTCTAAGTTATAGTTGGAGTTGAAGGAAAACTTCGCAAGTAGATTACATATACTTTAAAGCTAAACCAGTCCTTGTTGTGAGAAACACGACCATATTCATCTCTATATCGTATTATAGATTGCTAATTCCTATATCACCTGCAGTGGACGTGTTTGGGCCAAAAAACGCCATTTTTGTACTTCAGGTCAAATGCACCTTGCCTAGTTAGACTTGTGCCGACCTTACACCTTGTTAATACACTTGCATGTTTTACAATTTTATTGATTATTAATTAATTATGTTGTTTTATTTCGTGGCATTTTGAGAAAACGTCTGATCTTTTGAATCAGTAAATCGGGTGTGAATTGAATGTGTCAGCAGACCATTTTGCTAATGCAAATTGTTCCTAGTTCCAATCTCCTCTGGGGACCAAAGTTTGTTACTCGGCAACACTTTTAACTCAAGGGAAGATTGACACGAGGCCAAATAACGACTTTTACCTCAAGAGAGGACTGGAATTATATATGTAATTTTCGTATGAAATATAAAAAAAAATCACAGTATCATACGCAAATATTTAACATAAATCAAGATAAAAACTTCGCCTTTACAATAACTCACGATGTATTAAGCTTGAGGCAACATTTGTTTTAGGTTGACAGATGTTGGTGGACAAAGAACACAACGACGGAAATGGATCCATTGTTTTGAGAACGTAACGGCCGTTATTTTTGTTGCCGCTATAAATGAATACGACATGAAGCTAGAAGAAGATGAAACGACCGTAAGTAAATTATAATTGAACAATTTTTGCCACGGTTTGCTGAATTATCCATTGACATAGTCACAATCACAGTCACAGCCCTGCGAGAATTGGTAGCCCTTAAATTTTTCATAGAGGTCGCAATTTCTGCTCAAGACATCGGGCAAATTGGTCAGGCAGTTCACCTCTTTGGTTGCAGATAATGCCAGTGATAAATCGTATTCCTAATGCATAAAGTTTATATGAAATAAGTTCACTGTGTTTTCTTTTGAGCGAGTACTGTAAGACTTTCAACTATTCGACGTTATTTGTAGACATTTCAATGTGTCGAGTATTCGTTGGGCAACTGAGCGTTTGCCCTTCTAATTTTTTTGGTCCGTACCCCCACGGACGTTACTGTGAGATCGCAAATGCTGTGAAACAGCGTCATTTGATCACATGAGGTGATGAGCATTTAATCATTTTGTTTTTTATCCTTTCATTTAGTACTGGTTTTATATCTATTTCAGTTTTGTATACTTAATAGCCTGATTTATTTTTATCCTCATACTCGATCGATATCTGTGCTGCAGTTGGGCACTTTCAAAAGACCGGGTAATATCGATTTATAAAACAAAGGTGCAATTCGGAAATTAAACATTGCTAAGTTTATTAAATCAAATTTAAAAAATCTTACAACATAAATTCGATAAAACAGCAAAAAATGTAAAAATTGATAATGTCAACAACTAATATAGTTTTAGTGAAATACAACAGAATGTTCTTTATTTAGGGGGTGATTACATGAGACCGGTACGAACTCGGACCGGTCTGAGTTTGTACCAGTCCTATTGTTTTTCTTCATTTACGTTTACATGAGACCGGTCTGAAAACAAAGTTGGACCGGTACGAATTCATCCCACCTGCCAGACCGACACGAACGGCTTTTATACCGGTTTGAGTTCGTACCGGTCTCATGTAAACAGCCACAAAAACTTGATGCCGGTACGAATTCGTGGCGGTCTGAGTTCGTACCGGTCTCATGTAATCACCGCCTTAGTTTCCAGAGCGAACTGCCACTGTTTTGATTGGTTTGGTCAGAATTTTCTGTCACGAAAATATCGAAAGTATTGATCCAGTATAAAAAAGTATTGATCTAGTATAAAAGTATTCGACATTTGATATTATCGAATATCAAATAATCGGCATCGACAAACGCATATGGGGACGGGTTTTCGTATTTTTGTTTGGGGAAGTAAAACAGTCCCTGGGAGGGGTGGTACTGTACGTTTTGTGAGTTCACAAAACCAGTGCCCAAGGAGCGTTGTTAAATATGACTACAATTTAGCGAGGAATTATGTAACTTAATGTAACTTCGGCAAATAAGTTAGTAATATACATTAGTTGAGAGAGTACAAATGTTTTTAGGGAGAGCGAAACATCTCTAGAAGTGTGCAAAAGTGCCCACCTCTGACCCCTCCCCCTGAGAATCTGTGTATGTACAAACGGCCAAGTATAATATAATCTTCAGTTTGTTTACGTCCACTTCATTGAAATCACTTTCGACTTTTTAGAACCGTTTAAAGGAAAGTCTTCATCTCTTTGATTCGATACTGAACAACCGATTTCTCGGAAGCAAGCCAATGATTCTTTTCTTAAACAAAACAGATTTACTAAAAAAGAAAGTGGAACACTCGCGGATAAAAGATTATTTTAAAGATTATACAGGTATTTTCGACCTGCTTTCTTTCAAATAGAATACGGTACACGGAGAACAGTTAGGGAAACAGACGGACGGACAGACGGACGGGCGGACGGAACTGAATTGAAAATTTTTTACCTGGGTATAGTGCTTCCAAAATTGCCGCAGTCTGAAGTGGTTTTGGACAACTTTGTCGGAAGAAGTATTTTCTTTTTAAAGTATGCATAGGTGTTTTGTAATTCACGTTTTAACAATTTGACAATTTACAACTCAAGACTCACAAAAAAGAACGACAAATTACTTTCATTTTTTACTGTATTCTTCCTAAATTATAATTATACTAAAACAGTTATTGACTCAGTCTCAGTGATTATCGTGCTATATTTATCTTGCCGCTTCGCGACGCGGTAATTCACCTCGTCTTTGGTAAATTGTTAATTGAACTTAATTTGTCGTTTTTTCCCCTTTTAATTATTAAATAAATTTTTTAAAAGCCGCCAATCCTTGAAACGGCTTCATCTCGTATTTTGTACATGTATCTAGTTTTATATATATATATATATATTCTTGTTCCAACTGAACGAAAGAAACTTCTACAAAACAATAGTTAGGAAATTTATTTTGAAAGCATCATTTACAGCTCAGTTAATGGTGCCTCAGGTTTACCGCTCATTAACCATTTAAAGAGTTCGATGAACTTTTACTGCTGGAATTTTATTAAACACGTTTGTTGTTATTTTTTAGGGGATAATGTTTTCACCGACGTGTGTCAATTCATCAAAAAACAATTCGAAAATAAAAATAGGGATGGAAACCCTGATCGAATTTTTGTTCAACTTACGTGCGCAACAAATACAGAGAATATGGACCATGTTTTTAAGTCAGTCACTGAGACAATTATTGAAAAAAATCTGGAAAAAATGACATTATTTTAGGAAGAAATACTGCCACAAAATATCGTCGTGGGTAGTAAATCCAATATCTAAAGGATGGCGAATTAATCCGGGTGACCAATATACGCGAAAAAATTCGCCGGCGAAAAATCGCGAAGTTTGGTAATTTTCAGTTACGTAATTTTCTACATAAATCTCAAAGGCGGAGAAACATGACTTTTTAAGGCCTCAGAATTATCTTAACGTTGTTCTCTCGTACCGACCGGTACGAGGGTGCCGACATACTGGTTTTATGATCTCTATAGTATTGGAATACATCGTATTATTCAAAATGAAAGCGATTGAGAAAAGCACATTGGACAAGACATACACCAGGAAATAAAACTCGGGCGTGTTCCATCATAGTAAGTAGAATAGATGGTCTGGAAACTCAATATAGAATGAAAAGAACTCATTATCTATGTTATTGTCCACGTTTATGGGAGTTTGTGCACCTTCGTGATCACGTGTCTATTGAATATTGAGGTAAACAACCAATAAGAATGACTCGGAAAAGCACTCATCCATGAGTTTGAACAATGGAGGTTTAAAGCACTGTTATTGGTTGATAGCCCCAAAATACAATTGTCACGTGATGACAAGTTACACAAAGTAAAAATAAAATAAACATAATTACACAAAATAAAAGGTACACAAAGTTTGGATAAACCGAGATCAACATAGATAATGAGTCCTATTGAATTTTTAACAAGCTTCCAGACCATCTACTCTACGGGCTATGGTTCCATAAGATAACCCCCGAAAAACACCAGTATAATTTCATTTCGTATTTGTTACAGTTGACTTATTGAGGGGGCCTTCCAATGAAATTATTGGGGACGCAGTCCCCCGGGCCTTCCATACCCCCTTCAAAATAATTAAAGGTTTGCCATCACTCTTTGAACTCATGAGTTATTTCAAATCGTTATCATATCTATCTTCCTGCACTCTTTTAGAGGTGAACCATGCCTTTCACTATTTTGTAATTCTGCAACTGCATTAAAGTAACAACTAAGAACAGGCAATGTGGTAGCTGATAATGTGTCAATTGTAAAATTTGGATAACACGAGCTGTTGCTATGCCACTGATTCATCGCGTTTAAGGGTTATATTGTCCAGTGTGTTAACAGACACTTAAAACAGGTAGACGTTATATTATGGTATGTTAGTCTAAACAGATTGAGTTATAAAGAGATGACGTTACGAGTCATACTCGCCAGCAAACTTAATTAAATAACTAAAAAGCTAGCAGTTCACTGAAAAATGGAGCTAAAATTTTCAACTACGAATTCATGACAGTCAGTTGAGTAAAGAATTAGTGCAAGCCCCTACATTGGTGGGGGCTAGTCCTAATTCTGGCCTGACTTCTGCATTGACTGAATTATTTTTGCTAGCGACCCCTGACGACTATAGTCTATAGACTATAAACCGTTGTAGGCTATCTAGTTTTAAGGCGAACATGAAAACAAAACAGTGTTATTGGGTTCAATACTGATGTATTGAACTTAATGATAAAATTGTATTCAGCTCGATGATACTCGTTTTGATTTTTCTAAAAATATATTGAGAATTGAGGTTATCTATAGTGAATTACGTTCGACCTTATATTAATTTAGCATTTACTGAAAGTAGAGATTGCCCTAGGTCGGAATATCCTACGCTGTTTCGAGTTTCAGAAAAAAACAAAATGGCCTCCCGGTTTGTTTCCGTTACTCGTAAGATAAAATTGAATGAAATGAATCAGTGAATGTTATAACAGTTTGCATGGTATATGCTAAAACAATTATTCACCTCAGTGTCGGTGAATATATACCACAACGTTACGCGTCTCTGTAGATGTCCGCTACTGTTAAATGTATCACACACCATTTTTAAACACACCGTACAAATATAACAAATTTTTATTTATACTTCTGTTTTCCTTAAATATAATTTCCCCTCCGTCTCATTGAAACTCAATTTACGGCATAGAAAATTATCTAACGTAATAACCAGACTGTGATCACTATTTTGTATTAGAATATTTATTCGATTTTGCTCGAATTAAGGATGTATGCTTCTTGTAATATTTAAAAATTGGTTCAAATTACGTTTGCATGTCGTCTCGTAATTAATATTTTTCTTCTCGTTTCCTTACGAAAATTACCCATGTCTTGTACTACACGACCATGTGTGAATCAAACCTGAATTGGATGTTGATTACAGTCACGTATCAATGTGGAACACACATAATCTTTTGTGAAAGTTAATGGCAACTTATTTTTTCTTGTTTTAAATAAGAGAACGTGTAAAACTATTTAGTACTTCTTTTACAATTTTGTCATATCTCCTTTGTCTTCGAAATACTTTTTCTTCCAAATAAAATATGGTATAGCTATTAACTGGGTATCTGACATATCAACCTCGTTCCCAGGGTTTTCGCTAGCAAAACCCTGGGGACGAGGTTGCTGACATATCTGGTTTGGGATTGCCCCCAATCGAGTTTGCCATGCCCTTAAATGAATATAAACCAGAGTCTCAATTTATAAAAAGTCCTTAACGTAGAAAAATTTTGGCAATTTTATATCTGCGTGTCCCCTTCGTTGTGACAAAGCAGACGCATGCGCAGAGCGGACTTTAGTGTAGCATACGTTCTTCTAAAGACAAATTCATGTATTACGACTGTAAACCAGGGCCGGTATGAATTAGAAACCTGATGGTAATTTGATTTTAGACATGGTTTGCTTCAAACCTGCCTACTCCAGAGCAAGCTGTTGACGCGCTACCTCAGTTGTGACGTCATCAAAATCCTGAGTTAATTTTGCCGAAATTTAATCCAAGATAGCCAACACGCGGTCGTGATGTGTCTAATGAAAGAAACATATCCGGCTCAGGAAACAAAGAGAAATGCATGAAGAAATTGTAAAATAAGTTCATAAATATTTTTTAATGTTCAGCAAATCTTTCATTTGAAACAATAAAAACCATTAAAATGGAAGACAAGTATGTAATGTAAACAAACGCTTTGTTTTGACATTGATCTGCGAAATTTGTAAAGTATGATATACCAGCTGGATATCTAACAACTTTCAGGTTTGTTATGGTCTTAAATGAGTATTAACCACAGTCTCAATACACCCTTTCGATAATTACGTCATTTGGCCTGGGAGCCTCGCTCTCATGGAACATTAGCCAATTGCTTTGCGTCTTTTACTCACGACAACGAGGCTCCAGGCCAAAAACCATTCATCATGTAATTATCGAAAGGCTGTATCCAGAAAAATGCAGCAGAATCTATGCGCAGAACGGATGTGATATCCTCTTTAATTTTCATGTCCTTTTAACAACTTGGAAGGCCTAAGCGATGCGAACTACTCGATCAGATAAATGAAGAAATGCTTTACTAAAACTAAAGTTGTAGATATAGCTAGTATATGTCAGATACCAAGGTTGTTCGAAGTGCTAGAATGAGACCAATACTTTAGCATGTTCTCACTTGTTTGTCAAATCAGCAGTTTTCTTACATTTGGGTAAAAACAAAAACCATGGAGTCATCTAATATATTTATAACTGTCGTTGATTACAATAAACTAAATTTGCGTTATTTTGAAGTGTGTACATGTAATGGGCGCGTACTCAATGTGTTGGTTTGCTCACAGTGTACCTCTAGAACAGTTTGCCCTTTGAAAACAGTTTGTTTTTATACCCTTTGGTATAGTGAACAATGCGGACTTGTTACTTTCGCTCAGACATACGAGTCGTAGGGCTTAGGGCACTACAATAAAAAATAGGGAACCAATGACTGTTCTTTCAGTTTTTTCGTCAATCTATATTGGCTACCCGCAAACCTGGATTTCGTCCGCCTTTCACGTTTTTATTTTTTTTTTTCATTTTTACCCATATGGCTAGACGACTGTGATTCTGGGTCACTTATTTTGTCCTTAAAGATTTTCTTTTTTTACGCAGCTGCTAATGTGTGAAATATTCATGTATTTTATAAGTGACTCTCGTGCGTACAAAACTGGTACAGCAGAGCTGTATGGCGCATGCAAGCCAGTATTCCTGTTTAAACTTGTTCCTTTCGCCAAATGCGCCCACGCGAAATCTCAGCGGTTTTCAGATTTGCATAATTTCAAAAATAATTTCATCTTTCAAGCAAGTAAAGCTGGTTTGGTTAACCGTAACTCTTATGGCTTCACAATGGTTACATTAATATACATTTTGTATCTTAAGAAGTAACATGTTTCGAGAGTTCAAAATTATTCTACTAGCTTCGTAAGAAATGGATATACCCACAAAGCAGCACTTCAAAGTTCAATAATACATATTGCTCCTGCAATTTCCTGAAGTACTTAATACTTTTCAGCTCGCGTTCTGTCGCATAGGCCCTAGACTCAAGAGGTGTTAATATTGAATACAGTTTGGGAATTTTTGGACCAAACATTTAGGGAATGCTTCTTTTGAATAACAATGTATTTTTTATATATACCTATAAAGTGGTCGAGTGCGTTTGTTAATAAACTATAAACGATAAATTCAGCCACAAAGTTTGTATTTATTTAGTTCTCCAAGCGGTTGCTAGGTTCCAGGACATTACATGGTCTCGGTATTTGACGGGATTATAATGCTTCCAAGTGACACCAAAGAGCGGTTTTCAGGCGAGAATTGTTCCCATAGCCGCGCCAAAATTGGCCAACTGATCTTATCTGCTTCCTGGGAATTGTCAAGCTGAAAATAGACGAAATTTCTCTCGGGTATTTTCGATTGTTTTCCAAAACAACCTGGAGTTATTTTTGTCAAACAAGCGCTGTGATTGGCTCGTGGTCGATTGTCGTCTTTTAATATTCAACCCGATCGTTTTCTCTTTGTTAATGTGTTTTCTGTTTGCTGAATCCTGGCAATGGTCGCCATAATCTGGCTAGGGATGTAACGCGAAGTTCGCTGTCTATTACTGGAAGTCATGCTGGCAATGTGTTGTTGTAACCTCTTCAAATGAAGAGTTGTCTGTACAGTATGGGCTGCGGAATGAGTGCGGACGAAAGAGCCGCTAAAGCACATAGCAAAGCGATCGATCGCGAGCTGAGACAGGAAGGGATCAAAACAGAGAAGGACGTCAAACTACTGCTTCTAGGTAAGCCATTTGCGGCCTTGATCGAGGCATTTAAAAGTGTTCTCGATTGCTGATCGGGTAGACACGGCAACACATTTCAACGTGTGTTTTATTCGAGACACATTCGTCTGTGATGTGTTCAGAAGGTTGTTCCCAATAATGAGTCCCTCCCATAATTTGTAGACGTAAACAACATGGACTTCTTGTGAATGCTCGTGTTCGACATCATTACGTGCCTCTCGCCTGCCGTTTATTCACCAATGCCTCAAGTCGAACTGTTGTTTAATTTTTCAATGTCCATTCTCTTCGTTCCTTTAAAACAGGTGCTGGTAATTCGGGCAAAAGCACAATCGTAAAGCAAATGAAGTAAGCACAATTTCTTCTATTATAAAGCGTCTATATTTCAAGCGTTTTTAGTAGTTTTTCAGTGTCTAAGCTGGACTAATTTGCGACATGTTTTCTTATTCTTTTCCTCAGAATCATTCACGATAATGGGTTTTCGCCTGAAGACTATAACTACTACAAGCCGTTAATATTTGGGAACATTATCACATGTATGATGCAGATTATTCGTGGAATGGACAAGCTTAAAATTGAATTTGATGATGAAAATCGCCTGGTAAGTTTGACCAAATTAACTTTACATTATCTAAAGGGAGTTTGTTAAGCATTAAAAATACCAGCTATTCTTTACCGTATATTGAAAGGAGAATGATTTTTCGTGCGCGATTTAGACGGATGCGAAACTCATATTTGAATTGGTTGCGAGGAACCAGGAACGTGAGCCTTTCTATGTGGAATTAACCGAAGCTTTAAAAAGATTGTGGGAAGATGTTGGAGTCCACGATTGTTTTGAGAGATCTCGGGAATATCAACTCAATGACTCAGCAGAATAGTAAGTAACATTTATTTGCCTAAGGTCGTTTTACATCTCATAGTTGTTTACAGTCACTGGTCTCTTGTTTAAATTTTGTGGAGAAATTCATAACAGCTATTGTTTGAATATTAGCTGTAGGTAAATTGTTGAATTCGCAGCGTTGTCGGCAGAGGGGCACATTAATTTGGCATATTTGCTTTGAGGCTTTCATATTAAATAATTTTTAGATACAATAAAAAGATAATTTTTGTACTTAAAGATTGCAGACATTACTATTCATAAACATGTTACATACATGTTTACCTATCTATCTATATATAGTTGTGGTATTTTTTGGTGGTGATATACAAGTGTAGAATATGTATGTTATAAGACCAGACCAGGACCTGTTGTGAAAAATGCAACACCAGGGCCTTATAGCTGGAATTGAACCTGCGACCCTGCTATTCTAGTGCAGTACTCTAGCCACTGAGCTACGGAGGCCGTTGCTGAGAGCTTGGCCACAAGTTCTGTATATATATATATACTGCTATTGGAAGATGGTTATGCTGGTGGTTAAAGGATTGGGTATA
>JAOBAZ010122663.1:0-11185 GCA_026546875.1 Pteroeides caledonicum | reverse complement strand
TATATATAAGCCTATTGAAATAAAATTGCTTTGTAATTCTGAAGAGGTAATCATTTTGTTAATCTGATATAATATGCGGTCATTTAGTGAAACCGGGACCCAACCCAAAGCTCAGGTTTCTAATAATATCCATAATGTTGCGAACAGCCACTTGAAAACTTCTTTAGTGAATTTTTTGAGCCAATGTTACTGCACCGTTTAAGTAGTCGCGTTTTCTGTTTTTCTTACGATCACACGAGCACTTTCACAATTTTAATACACATTTGGTATGTGGCATTATAGAAACTCGTTGGTATAACGAGAGAAAATCGAGAAGCACTGGTAAGTTATGACATATTGTACCATCATCAAAATGTTGATGTCTTGAATGAATTCCTTTATCATAATTAGGCCCTTTGCTCCAAACGTCAGAACTTGCTATTCAAATAGTCGTCAGCTCCACACCTCTTCACTCATTTTAGATTTCACACTTACATTCTCAGCAAGAATTTGTACCGGGTGAACGTCAGAAGTGACGAATTGGCGAATTAATGTAGCAATTACGACCTGATATACAATCACATTGAAATGTAGTCTGAATATCATAATGGACATGTGATGTATATGCACGTTTCTACCACAAGAATGAGTTTTTTATAATTAACAAGGACAGTAATAACCTCAAGGTTTTAATGATTTCTATGATACGAATATGTATATAACAATTAACATGGCAATTATAGAACATAAATGAGAGCAGATGCTTCGAAGCTGCGTTGTTCTGTGGAGACGTCAGCGATAAACGTGAAAAATGTAACACCGTTCGGTGTTAAGATAAAGTTCATATGTTCAAAAATTCATTTTGTACGCCAAGCAAGGGGTATACAGTACAATGGAAAGCGATTTAATGTTGTTCTGGCTTGCATCGCGTAGGGTAAGATCAAGCCGCGATAGGAAGATGACCTATCAACACTGTGCGATGTGAATAACGTGAGTGGTTAGTCGAAGACTTAAGAAATAAAGTGCAAGGGTTAAGTTACAACATTCCCAATCACAGTCGAGAAGGAAGGTGGGCTAGCTTTAGGCAAGTGCCAGCATTATTTTGTCTTGGTCAGAAATTTATATATGCTTCAAGAATGGCATTGTTCCCTTGATGTAGGTGAACGAAAAGAAGACGAGTACAAGTGGATAATTCAGCGAGAAATACAACACGTTAATTGTGGATATTGTTTAGAGGTACCTTCACTCAGGTAAATACAATAAAAATATTTCTCAATATGACCAAGATGACTGTGTATTATTATTATCTTCACGTGGGTTACAGGTTAAACGCAGAATGTAGAAAGGTATCGAGTGATTATATAAACGTTTGTAAGCACCGGTTAGCTATACTTATTATACTACGTTTTCGGCCTACTGTATAACCGAAGATAAATACGAAAATAATAGTGACACAGAAAGATCACTGGAGATAAGCCGTGGGAAAGGTAGATTTAGGATTTCGTTAAGACGCGCACGACTTCGAAAAGTATGTTCGAAGAAAGACACGCGCATTGCGCTCGCAAGCGTGGCCCCAAGTGACAACTGAGAGGCTGAAGTTGATAAGGAAAATTGATGAGCTCAACACGTCGAGTTGCTGTACCATTTGGTTATCGCTTGAAGCGGCGATCACCTCGCCAGCGCGAGTATTTGTTAGATAATAAACCTCAGTAAGTGGAGTTTCTGACGCATTAGTACAACACAAATAAGCAAAACTCAGCGTACATCAAAGGAAAAATTCAACAACACACTATATTATGGAAGAAACCACAACAAGTCAACGGTGTCAAGATCTATTACGCAAAACATACTACGCAAAAAGATTATCAGAACACAAAAAGTCAGCACTGCAATAACGCAAGATTATTGAGGGAACATCGATATATTTTACGATGATGTTCATCGCTCACCGACTCTAAGCTGTTATATTTCAAAATGTTTTTATTCTTTGTTGTTATTGTGCGATATTGTATATGATGTTATACGGTTCCTTATCTTTACAAAGATCAGTGATCAAAAGTGGGAACTAAGTGGGCGCGCTCGAAATTTTGAAATGTAGAAGCACCAAGCGACAAATGCGCACGGTTTATAAATTATGATGAATACGTTAACAATAAGCAGCGTGGGGCTACGTAAGGACATAGACGATCGTGTCATCCATACTATCAAGATAACATTATCATTGCAATGAATGTTCGTTACCCTAAATACTCAAACAACGTTTTCCTTGTAGCTATTATGATCAAACAGGTTATAACATATATAACTGCAAATATTAACAAATTATAGAAGGAAATCAAATTATCGCGCATGGTTTAATGGCATATATACACGCAGCTCATTATACTGCGTAGAATGACTTTATATACTATATACAGCACACCATAGAGCGTGTATCGGATGATCAAATGGTTAAACGGTTCTATTATATGGCGATGTTTTAAACCCTTCAGCGAAGTATTAGTTACAATGACGGTTAATTGCGATGTAAAAGTTATTATTTGTTTGAAACATCGTTGTTGCATGTTGTAATGCCAAACATCGTTGTAATACTGTAGTACTCAAACACATCAACCTGCTAACTACTTAATACTGAAATTAACTTAGCCGCTACGTGATCTGTGGCCTACGTGCGAGATTTCTTCCACCACAAATCAACGTTACGTATATACTGTACGTACATGTACTCGTATATTATTTATATACATGTACCTCTCTCTCTCTCTCTCTCTCTCTCTCTCTCTTTTTCTCTCTCTCTCTCTATATATATATCAATCGGAAGGTCGGATCCTCGTCGGATGTTTGACGAGATTGCTCCGAAGTAACAGGTTGAGAACACAGTTTACATTAACACCTATATACCGAGTCATGATATACTGCTTTAGCCTTTACACGATATAAGCAACACGATATAGCTGACTCAAGGCGACCGTTGGCATTGTGAGTAGACAGCTTTAGTACAAAATTTGATAATGTAGATATTATATTTGATGGAAGCTCACGTCATTTTCAACGTATGGGGTCTAACAGGTCATAGCCTGCAAACACTCTTTACGGGAATTCTTTTTTCAGTTGAAATTGTTCGCAGGATAAACAGGTCAATGGTGGCTTATATAATATTGCGGCATTTCCAGTTAAGTGGTGCAAAGTACTGAGTTAAGAATGAGTTAAAAGTACTAAGGTAAGAATGAGTGCTGAATGTATACACCTAAGAATAAACCATAAAATTATATACTTTAAGAACTAATTGTTAGCTTAGTCGCCCTGCACAATGGTTTGCACAACCATTCGCTATAAGTTAGTGTATGGTCATGCAGAACAATGAAGTGATTGACTACCCATACATAACTTTAATTTATGTGATGAAGGCTTAGGTATATGGTATTATTTAGATTTACAAATGTTAAAGAAAATGAAATAAAGAATATAAGGAAGACTTGATTCCCAATAAATAAAAGGGTAAAAAGTGCTATAATAGCAGTTTTTAGTGATAACACGTAATTTAGTAATTAGGATACTAACCTGACTAATGCTCATTTGTATTCGTCGAAAGGTAGAGCTCTAGTAATGAAGCGGTTAATGGTTATATAGTAACATCATCTTAAACCACGGTATATCACAGACTTACTACTTTGGTGTTCCAAGCGCGATGTTTTTATTAAACTGAAGTAAATTTGCCCAGTAATACAGTATATCAACTTATTGCATGTATTTTAGCACACTCAATATTAAACGTTTCTTTAAGAGTACATCGGTAAAGCAATGAATGAATTATATATATATATATATATATATACTCATAGTCGGAATAGTACTTTGAAACAATTTGATTGACTGCTCTAAGTCGTAATATCCTACATTAGTATAATTTTACAAGTAAATAATGCCTTTTAAGCATTTTGATTGGTTAGTTGTCCAGTAAATATGAGGAATTATTTACTAGCCAGACAAGCAAATGCTTTTTTCCCAAGTTGGCCTGCCAAAGTCGTTTAAAAAGTCGTTTTTGCATTCATCAACTATAGTAAAATTATAATAAAACAATTACACTCAGTCTCGGTAATGTCGGTGAATTCACCTCGACGAATATTCACCGATAATCACCTAATAAATAATTAATTTAAGACTAAATAATTGTTAATTATTTCGAGTTTCAGAAAAAACAAACTGGTCCTTTGTTTATTTCGTTTAGGGAAGATAAAATTAAACGAATTAATGAATATTATAATAATTTGAAAGGTATATGACATATGCCAGCTAATGGTATATTTACCTCAGTGTCGGTAAGTAGTGGCGGATATTTACCACTATTCACCTCCACTTCGGTGAATAACTGTTATATATCACAAGAAAATTCGAGTTTATGTATTAAAGCATAAACAACTGTTGTTTCAATAGTTCTTGAACGTTCTGATATGTTGCTTGTTCAAACAACGTATGCCATTGTATGAAACAATAATTGTGGTGTGTTTGATTAAGTATAACTCCTTACTCTGTCTATCATTAGTATATACCATTAGTCATTACTAGAATGAACAAAATTAACAAATTAGTATTACGTATACACTCGGCAATCAATATATCAAGGAAATAGTTTCGTACAACATATATACCAATGTTGCATAAAATAAAAATTGTGATATATGCGATCAAGTATGACTCATGCACTATTTACTCTACTCTTAGGCCTAGTTTAGACGTCGAACTCTTCACGTGCCGAATCTCAGGAAATGAAGGAAAACAAAGTAGTTTGCTCATTCACATTAGATACGGCTCATAAAAAGTTCGACGGCTAATCTAGGCCTTATAGTATACCATTACCGGAATGAGTTAACAAGTTAACCAATCAGTACTATGTATATATAATAAATGAGTATTCAGTGTTCCCAGGCAACAATTTCAAGCAACATGAGTTCACTGATTGAGTAAGTATACAATTACTGATATGTTGATTCCCGTAATGGTATAGTAGAAGTCTACTCTTAACATATTATTACAGGAATGAACTTAACGAAGTAAAGCCGTTTGTGTATATATACTGAATCATTATACCAATCAGTAACACCATACCATGCATGGTGCATGAAACTGTTAAGTGTATATTGGTTGAGTCATAATATGAGTAAACTCTGTTAAGAGTCATATTGTCAAGCACATTCACCACAATTATCATTTCACCCTATATACCCCCCTGTGTGTAGTGACCTCTGCTTTGGGACTTTCACAGTTTTCTTAATATCCGGACAAGACAATCGAGCTGATCGACCACTACCAAAAAACATTAAAAAAACATAAAAAATAGCGTCTAGGTCAATAGCTCTACTTTGAAGATTTCTTGTTTTGATATATAGTCAATCTTCCGTGCAGCATGCTGGGCGAGTTGTAGAGACGATTAAAAGTAATTCAATATGGCACCTTTGTAATCTTGTTTCAAGGTGATGAAATGATCTGCACTTATTAACATCTTCTCAAATTGAAAACTGTCCAAACGGTCGAATAACATCATCGATGATTTATTGAATAAAGGAATTAACAGCTTTATAGTCGTCGGCACGCTCTTTCAATGTGTTGAACAATAAAAATGCTTTAAAATGGCTCAAGTCGCAAAATAACTGCACACCCTCATCGGTGTTAATCTCTATCAGGAATTCATAATGTTCAACAGAGTTGGTTTACTGGAGTTCAAATTGCGCTAAATCTATACATTTCGTTGATGTAGATTTACTCTGAGCATGTTTTGTGATTGTCAAGTGTACTGCCGTGTCGGTTGCCGCTTTGAGGAGATTCAGTAGCGATGAACATTGGAAAGCTTTAAGAAAAGAGTTTGAAAAAAAGTTGATCAGGAATTTGTCGATGAGTTTCAAACTGTGCACATATCAACAGCTTATTGCTGTTGATTTGTGACGAGGAGTCGCGAAAAATTTGAGAAACCATAAAATTCATGATAAAAATCGGGAAGAACTGGGTAGTTTAACTATAATAATCAGTTTAAAAAGCGTATTAGAAGTTTGTTTGTAAAGGCTTAAATTGCGCCTAGATCAACACTGTTTTGTTGTTTCAGTTTAAAGTGTTGTGCATTTTCAAAATTTAATGTTTCAAATTAATTCAACATCAGATAAAACAGCAATCGAGCAAATTAGTCACAAGGATTAGTAATTGGTAGTATACACTTTGTCCATTAATGTTCCAACAATTTCAACTTCCTGCTCGATTGTAGTCCATAATTTCATGAATTTAATAAATTAAATGGCCTAATTTAGTTGACGTCCAACCCTAATTATTGGTCCTCCTCCAATTCGGACAACAATTTGTAACGTAATTTTTCAAAATCATCAAAGTTAAAATTTTTGAAGTGTTGCGTTCCAAATGATCTTGAAAATTAGAGCATGGAACATCATTTTCAAAAGCAAGCTGTCTTGTAAAGTTGAAAAAAAACATCTTAATATATTAAATATTATTTTTGCAGCTATTGCGGTTTAATTCGCAGGAATATTTTCACCCAGTCGAGCTCTAATGAATGTAGCAAGCTCAAATACTAGGCATGCGTAAAAGTGGTTGTGACAACAATCCTTACCTAGGAGGTCTGCGGTCATGCCCCCCGAGAATTCAACCTTTTTAAAATGCAATCCATCCAACCCTTTTAAAGTTCAATTTTCGAAATGAAAGTTGTAAAATTGTTTCAACATTGATACGACTTAAAGACTTATTGCGTAGCCGAAAGCCATTTCAGCTTCTCCATACTGAAGAGGTGGTGTCTCCCGGCCTACGGTACCGCCAACCACGAAATAAATCACGGCAAATACCCGCCACTTCACAATTAGATTATGAGCTCAATATCTGCAGCTGATATATCAGTTCTTAGGGTTGCAGGTTCATTCACCAACCAGTGGCGAAGCCAGCCCCGACAGGTTGGTGCTGCTATGCAAATTTCCAATCATTGTAATTGTTCATTTCTTTAGAAATGTATTGTTCTTATGGTTTATGAACATGGAAATATTTGTATAGCATGACTAAATTGTCGGGCTGGCTACGCTACTGGTAGCAGCGCAAATCAACCATACAAATCTTGAGCACAATTTATACCAGAAATAACTTTTAATTACTGAATGAGTGTGTTGCTACTCGTTATCTATTCTGAAATAAAAATTCTGTAATGCTGAATTTTTTTTAATTGGGTAACACCCAGTTTTTGAACTTTCGACAATTTTTTTTAAGTTTAACAATTTTGTCACTAGCTATCTAACAAAACGATGGCTGAAAACATTAGGGGGTCACCAAACTCGTTTGTGATATAATCGCAAATAGCTACAGCTCGTACAGTTCATTATACAATTATTTCTTGTTCTAAGCATGTTTAGTAACAAGTTAACAATACTTTTAGCTTGCTGTTTTTAAATTTTGGTGTAACCATTGGCAATTCAAAGTCAAAGTTGATAATTATACCGCAACTGTATTGAGCCACCTTAACCCTTAATGCCCAGTGTCGTATCTATAGGACACCATCGATAACAGGCTCTGTATTAAGATATGTTGCAAGAAAGAGTGTTTCACACATCGACGTCGAGATCGCCTGTCGCATTCCAAAGTTCACGAGAAAACCCATAATATTAGGACGGCTAGCAGTGGCTTTTAAAGTTGATATTCTAGACCTAAAATGTTTTTTACCTTCCTTGAATTTAGTTCTCTTTACTCGAGCTAGAACATGTATATAAGTAGGGTCTTTATATTTCCCCATTTTTTCTCAGTAATATCCCATTTTTTCTCAGTAATTTCTCAGTAATTCCCAGGGTAGTAGTGGCACCCATTATTATCTCTACAAGTCATAACGATAGTAGCGAACAATAATAAAACTAGTTTAGTCATTTTTGCATGTATAACTCATATACCATGAGTTATACACTTCAGTTATTCTCGTATTAAACCAAACATATATACACGTGTTAATGAAATTTGTCGTATACGTAACAACGAAACTAACGCTCGTGTATAAAATACACTTTCTAGGACTTTTTATCAGTTCATATATATTTATTAAGAAAGTACAATACATAGATAAAGTACTTGAAAACTTCTCCGTTTCTGTCACGAGAACCGATTTTACACACTGGTTGTACAGCTTAGATTAGACTAGTCCATGCAAACGTCGAATTTTGCTTGTCCTGCGAGTCAAGTGAAGGATGTCTTTTGTCAGTCAAATGAATGTACATTACGTTTAAACCAGGCTTTGACGTAGCGAGTTGGTATTTATCGCGAAACCATGAAGGTTATGTGTTCAAAGCTTTTCCGGGCCCAAGACTTAAAATCTCAAAGCCAAGGATTTCTCACTTGTAAGGGATATAGTTTCCAACTCAAAGTGGATCTTAACACAAACTCTACTATACCCTTTAAGCTCGTTTTATTTTTACATTGTTCTCCTGGCTCAAGAGTTGGCGTTTGAAATCGAGTGACAATAAGAAATGGTAAAGCATTCATTGTTTCAGTTGCTTTATTCCTCAAAAGAAATAAAATTGCTCGCGGTAATAACATCTATGTCATCACTTTCTCCTTTCGTAATAAACATCGAGATCTCAAGCATAAAACAAACAAGTGACCGTAAGAAAAAAACACACGACAAACAACACCAAATGGAAATACTCCATTACGAATGACCGCTTTCACAAATGCATTAGTGAACATGTATTTTCAATAAATTATTAGCTCGAGATAACGAAATCCATATATAATTACATGTTTTTTAAAAAAACAAAGCCACGTTTGCCAGATCTTTACGATAAGCTCAGAGATAAACGGATCGTTTGACATTCCAAGCGCACTTCAATTTTTACAGTTTTTCCTGCAATTAAAAGTCGTTTTCAATTACGTACAGCGTATTTTCCGCTTATTTTCTACGGTTGAGTGATGAAGTTTAATATGCTTAGAAACGTTTTTTCAACGAAATAAGATGAAATGTTGGGATCTTGGTCGCTTGAAGTATGAACGCAATGTTTACTCTACACCTCAGCATTGACATGTGAATTGCAGAATATTGTGTTTTTTAAAACGTAACTAATTGTGTACCTGAACACGAAGTATACCGAACAGCTATCAGTTAGTACAAAACCAACGGAGTAAATGTTGTCAGTTTGAAGAGCTGACGTTTCGTCAGCTCAAACCTCAAACTATTGCATCCATTATAGTTTTACTCGTTGGAACGGGGGGTGTCCTTTATTTCCGAAACTTGGGCATCGTTGGTCTGTTTTTGACAATACGTGCGATTTTGCGAATGCGCCAAAGAATTCGGTGAAACTTGACAATGACAAAACAGCTGAGTAGATGGGAACAAAACGAAAAAGCTTTAAAATATAACTTATATGAAGTATATGAAGTGAGCAGTTTTCTAAATTGCTCCACTAGTAACGGGTAATCAACGAAATACCTGAAGGAGCTACTCTGTTGGGCAGAAATATTGAAAGTTAATTGGAAAAGACAAAAGAAAACAACGAACAATGTTTGCGCCAAATTTCGCTTAAGCGTTTACAATATATATATATATATATATACACACACACATACACTTTCTTTTGTATTGATATTTGCCGCACAAATGTTGCCCTCTTGACGGCGAAAAGTGCATACTGGGTAATCAACAGTGTTGTCCAAAACAACACTTGAGAATCGGCAGTGAGAACTCGACTAGCAGAGTTTATTGCGTGATATATCTGGGTTGAATAACCACCAAGACCTGCAGTTTTTAATAAAGACATAAACAAGGTAAAACGTTTTATAATAATGTAAGATTTATTTCTGTAAAACGTTTTAAGCAGAAAAATATCCCATATATGAAAATTACGATAATAATATGTTTGTAGACCACGCGTCTTTTCCTGTTGTAATAATTTACCTGATTAATTTAACAACGTTTTTCAGACTTCACTTTTATATTCCTTGAAAGGTTCAACTCAAGGTACAAAAACATATCTTGAGTAAGAACATTTTTAGCTTCGCTCTCTTATGCGTAATCAATACATACAGCAGGGAGTCTGGGGTCCATAAGTGTTCACGTTAATTTGTGGTAGATATATAATTTCGCGGGAACGAGTTACGGTACATATATAGTAACAACGTTCTGTTTCGAATCCTATTTAATCGAACACGATTTCGATTTCCGACATGACAGCGGGAATGAAATAATTGTGTTTCATAATTCAAGGGGAATTGCTTGCTCTTAAAGATAGAGAGATAAACCACCAACAATTGGTCACGACATCCGCCACTAATATTTTTATTTCTAATGTTTATATTCACTTCATAAGTATATTAAAAGTAAAATTCAACAGATAACGTCAAAATGCTTGCTTAGTATTGGCCCAGTGAATATCGAGGTAAACCATATAGATATAAGATTATTTACGGAAACCATGAACGATACCCATTACTATAGGTCGTTAAACCAATATATTGTCGTAGGTAATTAATAGTAATTATATAATTGTCTCTTTGGATATAAGCCTTGCCTCTTTGACATCCCACCAAATGCTTCAGAAACAAGCAGGGGCTTAACCGATGTTTTCGCAAAAGCTGACGCTAAGGCACGCGTTGTCATGTATTAAATCAACGCCAAACTACACTACATTGTTTGAAAAAATGTTTGTTGTATTAAACATCGATTTTACAAACGTCTGAAACTAATTATATTTTTTTGGTCTACTTTGTCAAACTAGTCTAGATGTCGATATTTATCATAATTTAAAAGTACTAATTTGAACTTCTTACTTTCTCACTTTTATTTTTTGTGTTATAGTAAACCAAACTACCATCTTTCAAATCTCTGTTCTTTATAAACACTCATTACAATGTGACTATGTTTAAATTAACCAAAGTAACAACAGTTTAAGGAAGATTGTCTAATACCCTTTATTTTTTGCGCATCTTCCGCTTGGTATAATTCTTGCACAACAACGGCAAACTGCCTACGATTCACCAATTTGAATTCGTGTCTGAAATCACTAGTTTAAACTTATCGAAACATTCTTGTAATGTTGTCTTGTAGTGTTTCTCATTTAAAGTATTTTAAGATAACTACATTTATCATTGCACGTTTAATTAACGTTTAAAAATCCACAGAAACTAACCGCTTGCCAAGCCATATGCAGATAATCAAGTTAACAAAGCACATATATATATATATACT
>JAOBAZ010122552.1:0-11200 GCA_026546875.1 Pteroeides caledonicum | reverse complement strand
TGTGAAAACAATAAATTTCTAAAGACATGAATAATTATAATAATTCGAAATTTACATAGCGGGACAAAATCGTCAGACTGGCTACGCCACTGTGTAACATGTGACCCAGTGTACACTTCTGTAACATAACAATTAAAATTACTTCCTATTTTAGGCTACAGCATACTCTAAACTTGTATAGACTCAATTTGGTTTTGATCCGAGTGACTTCTGTATAATCAAACAAAATATACATTTGATTAGAATAAAACTTCAAATGTATTTTTATTTAGTATAGTATATGTTGCATCAGTTCAAAGCATTATTATTTTTCTTTTCTCTTAAAAGTCTTCGACATATTTTTCAAAATTGTGCCATACCTGTATTTTAGTTGTACATGATGTTAAATCATATTTCTTTGGTAGATCAAATGTTTACTCACCTGTTTTTGGCTTTTAACACTAGGTTCGTCAATATCTTGGTATATGATGAAAATCAAATACATTTGAGATCAACAGCTGCTATTAACTTGCTGGTATTAGATTTTCAAGCCTGTACAGAGTTGAATGTTAATAAATATGAATGAGATTTATTGTAGATAATCACTGCATCACTGGATATTTTACAATGTTGAGAATAACTGAACTCATTTTAACAGAACTGATGTATGTTGTATATGTTCACTATTTTATATGATTAAAAAGGCTATGATTACAAAAACTAAAATAATAGTTACAGTAAAATCTGGTTATTAGTAGGGTTAAACAAAACTTGTTGATGACTACCAGTATATGTTGAAAATATTTTGGTATCTTTTTATAATGTAAATATTTTAGATTTTTATTTGTAGCCTATAATCATATTGAGGTGTATCCAAAAAACTTAATGTTGTTTGAAAAAACAACTCAAAATAAAAGGTTCTTCAACGTAAACTTGATATTTAACCAAAAGAAATACAAACAAATAACAATGTGAGGTATCTTAAACTTGATTTTATAATAAATTCAAAATATCACCTGATGACTTCCGGTACCGTTGAATATCAAGTTTAGTTCTGTGATAATCATTTCAATTTTTTTTTTACTATATTTCTTTAAGTTATTCACTGGGAGAGCTTATATCTGTTAAGCTGTTTAATAGCATGGTAAAAATTTGAAGTATCCCTGTAATAACAGATACACATGTTTGTGTTTCAAACTGCGTTTGCTGTCCAAGTCACCACCTAGGCATGTGCAGCTAATGAAGTGGTACTGCATCCCCCTTGTTTCCTACACTATTGTCATGCAAATTAGTATTCAGACCAGCTGCCAAGGACTTATTATATAACAATCACAAACATGATGTTTATTGCTGCCACAAAACTATCTGTAATTGAAGTAGCACCTTAAAGCCACCATTCAGTCTATGATGTAAACAGATGCTTTGTTTACATTTTGAACTCTTATATTTGTAGAAAATATGATATACTAAATATCAAACACTATCCTGGTTTGCTCATAATGATAGAAACCAGTTTCAATATAAAAAAAAAGCTCATAAGATGTAAATTTTGGGCAATGTTTATGTTTGGAGATCCTTTTTGTCATGAAAAGAACTTGTGTGCAGAACAGACTGGATGGTGTTTTTAAACTCTCTTAAAATACTGTCAATGCTTTTGATTTGAACAAATACACTTATTATCAAAAGAAATTTTCTTTCATCTTAGCACATTGATTGCAAGATGTTTTCCCTGACAAGTAAAAATTATCCAGCATTAGACAGTAAAATCTGTTAATTAAGTGATCGGTTTCCTGTCACTGGCTTCGTGAAAGCAACATCTGTTTTCTCTAGCTGAAAACCACATTTTAGAACCAAACTTGGAATTATTTCCTGTTTGTGTGCAATAGATTGTGCAATAAAGTGTGTCTTGGTATTATGATTCATTTCTTATCATTATTGATATTCCCTGCAATAGTATGTAAAATATACAGTATTAAATATAGGTGAATTTTATAAGTAATATAAGGTATAAGAAAAATAATATAGTTTTATTGTTGTTAAAGTATATGAATAAATATTGTAAAATTTTGAAAATAATGGATTTGTACCTTTCTTGTAACTTAATTCATTACAGCGGTAATGTAGTTCCCGCTTTCAATTTTTTATATTGGGAACTAAAAGGCGACATAACGTTGCCTCTTAGTTTTGTGTGTGTAGAACTAAACGTTTTTGGATTAAGCCGGTGACGAAGAATGGACAAGAAAATATTCAATGCACATCTATCCAAACAAGTTCATCATTTTGCGCGCAAAAATTGTAATTTATAAATTGCGTTTGATAATTATCATTAGTACTTAGTCCTAATTAAAGCTAACGTGGGTGCGTTTCTTAGCAACCCGGCTTAGCTCTGCTTTTTCTTGAACAAGTTAAAACACCTTTGGCTTTGGTTCAAGGTTAGGAATTAAAATGAAACTAGAGAAGCTGCCTACCGGGAGAAACTGTTTGTATGGGCCGAGAAGAATAAGTGCAAATACTGCTATTAAGGATTTATTGATGAGAGATAATATAAATATACAACGTGAACGCGAATGTAGAGAGAATGGACAAGATAATGGCACGACAAATTCCACGTGCTTTGATAAAAAGGTATGGAAAATTGCAGTATATTGAAATGTCCACGAAAACTTTATCAACTTGAACAAAACTTTTCGGTAATCACTTAGATTTACTGTTTTTTTTTGGCAGAAGAAATTTACTTTTTCACATCTTTTACTTTAGGTGGTTCATCTGGATCGCAAAACTGCGAAGTTGGCCACAAAAACACAGGTATTGAATATTGATATTAAATCGCGGCGTTAAAAAGTTAAAATGAATTTTTTTCATGTGTAATAAAGATTAAAATGTTTTATTTTGTAATTTGAAATTACAATTTGAGCAAGTGAGTTATAAAACGGGCCAAGGCTGACATAATGATGTGACGTCATAATGTAGGTATAGTGACGTCATAATCTAGTTAGTTCGGCATAATCTGGAGTATTGGTCGGCAGGTGTAACGTTTGGGATATTTTGCACCCTCTGGCTATTGATTCCAAAAATTCAATATGTCATGTAAAAAATTGAATGCAATGAAGCCACTGACTGCTGTGAAACATTAAAACCATTCTATATGTCATATGTATTAGTTCTCAAACTATTTATAATGAAAAAAATTTAGGACATCCTTTACAAAATTATTAAAATTGTGTTGAATTAGCAACATACTGTGTTCACATATCGACAAAGGATGGTGCTAGGTCAGGCCACCACTTTGCAAAATAAACCCCTTATTAAGATATGTAGGAAATTATATTGTTTATTTTTTAATGTTTTGTTTATGTTTTAGAGAAAATCCAATTTTGAATTTAGTACTTGCAGTCAATGTTTTTTAATGACAACAACAACATGTGAATTTTGTGAGAAAGTTTTGCCTCCTGTTGAATGTAACAAGATTTTTTCCAGTCATGGCACCACAAGTATTCCTGTAAGAAGTTTTTTGTAATTACCGTACTCTGTATTTAAGTGTAAAGTAAACTGACCAGCGTTTGACATCTTGGTAATAAACATGTGATTATTTTATAATTGCTGTGTGACATGATGTCATCACTGTCACATGGTTATCTTGTGACAGCCATGTGACAACTATGTGACAGCCATGTGACCACCATGTTACAACCATATGACAACCATGCTGCAGTCATGTGACAACCATGTGACAATAATTTAACAACCGTGTGACAATAATTTAACAACCGTGTGACAACCATGTGACAGATTTGATAACTTTCTAACTATTACTACATAATAACCATGTGATCATCATGTGACAACCATGTGACAACCAAAATTGATTTGTGATACCCATTACAACTATGTGACCACTATGGTATGTGACAATCAAAACTCCATGTAACAACCATGTGACAACCATGTGACAACCATGTGACAACCATGTTACAACCATGTAACAACCATGTAACAACCATGTTACAACTATGTAACAACTATGTAACAACCATGTAACAACCATGTTACATCTATGTAACAACCATGTAACAATTATGTTACAACCATGTTACAACCATGTTACAACTATGTAACAACCATGTAAAATTATATAACAACCATGTTACAACCATGTAACAACCATGTTGCAACCAAGTAACAACCATGTTACAACTGTAACAACCATGTTACAACCATGTAACAACCATGTGACAACCTAAGCTACAACACATATGAAAACCAATAATTTAAATTTTGTGAGACTGCAGTTCAATCCAGAACATTATACTATGGCCCGAAATAAATAATATTTTTTCATTGTCAGGACTTTTCTCCTCTTACAATTGATAAAAAGATTGGTGGAAATGGTTCAGTTTATTCCTCAAGTTATTCTTCACGAACCAAGGCAAGATATACATTAAACACATATATAATTCAAATTATTATACAAGACTCTTAAACTAACACATATTAAGATATTGGTACAGTTTTTCCACATTAATTAACCAAATTATTTTTAGACAAGTTCAGCAAGTGCTACCAAAAGAAAAAACAATTTAAAAAAGCAAACAAAAGATATGCAATCAACTCATTTTAACCTTGGAACGAATGAAGATAGGTAAAACTTCACCTGGCAGTTTATTTTAAATATTAAGAAATTATTATAACTCTTAGAGAAATTATTAGTTGTTAAAATTTAATAAAGGCAAAGTATTTTTCATTATGAGACGCGTGTTACACGTTGTTATGATAACCTTTGTCGGTCGGTCCGTCTGTTTGCTGGTCCATCTGTCGGTCCGTTTGTCGGTCCGTCTCTTTGTACGTTTGTCCGTCTGTCGGTCCTTCTGTCCCCATATTACTCTAATTTATGGATGAGAGACGAACCAATCATTTGTGGGATTAAATACATGCTCAGTTGATTATGTTGAACGAAAACGTGCGCACGCGTCACTAATATTGGGTACTTGTTTTTTAACATTTTAATAAAAAACGTATTCAATAGCGGGAGAAGGCGTTGGTCTTGCAACGTTGGGATTCGTGTCTTGCTTTGTATAGTTATACCGTTGTATCTATTGTATGTTTTCTTTTTTGTTGACAGAAATTCCACTGAAACAAACCATTCTTACCACAGTAGAAAACAAGTCAATACTGCTATTACAACTGTCCGTTCAAGTGCAGCATCTTGTATTTTCCGTAAAGGTGACTGGAATATGACCGAGTCTGGTCCAAACACAAATTCTGTCAGTCATAGCGACTTTAATGATGACAAAAAAGCTAGTCTTAAATCATCTCTTCCAAGGTATTTCTAGATGAATTTGATGTACGCACCATATTTAGGGTTAGGGCTTTATCTTACGCGTTCATGAATTACCTAAAAAAACTCCTTAAGCGTACAAAGGGATTTGTTTAGCGGGAATAATACATGGTGAACTACCCTTCTCGTGAACGTAACTTTTGCTTTATATTATATTGTTTTTTTATTGATTAGTCAAAGAAAATATTCTTTAATGATAGCAGATCATTTTTGGCTTACTAAGTTATATTATAAGCGGTTCAGCTAACAAAAGGATCTCATATTCCGACTAGCAACCAGATAGTAACCAGGCTATACGTAGCCCAACCTCGTACCCAGGAAGAGAGCCTGGGTACGAGGTTGTACGTAGCCCACTTGAACAGTGGAAAGGTGGATAAGATAAATGTTGGTACACTAGTAAGGCCAAAAGATACTTGAATAAAGGCGTTTACATGAACGCCAGCCGTACCTATTTTTTGCGTTTGTTATTTACAAATATTACATGATATATTAGTATGTAAAGAACACTCTATTGCAGTGCGGTATTTTTCCCACACTTTGCCTATAGATATGGATTCGGACAACGGCGTTTCATTTTCCACGCGTATTGTATTAAGAAACAACAACAAAACCGTACAAACACGTTCGGCAATTTTCTTTCTTTATTTTATTCGTTTATTGTCTGACAAAGACAGTCCCTGTCGACTGGTATTTGATACTGATTTAAATGTAATGAAATTGTTTGGGTTTAAAATATGTTCAAGAAACTCGAGATAGTAGTTCACCAAAATAATCAGGTTTTAAAGAAAGCGTATTATAGTTGTAGCTATACGAAAGGGATTGTCTGGGATGTTTAACGACCGATTATTATCTCATATTGCATGTACAGTTCCTGAATGTTTTAATTGTTTACTTGTCTTTTGTAATATTTTTTCCAGACTTGTTAACCCTGCCATATCAAAGCCTTGTAACTTCTCTGTAGTAAGTGGATAATTTTTGTATAAAAGTGATTACATCAAGTGACGAGAATTGTTATATCGTCATCACTTTCAAAGTTTAAAATACACAACATGCAAGTTTTGGGGCTTTTTCCCTCTTTGATGCGCCATCCAAATTGTAATAACAGTTGAAATGGTCAAGTAACTCCCCTGTTAAGAGGATTCTCTAATGTAACGTGCTAATATTTTCCTGACATTTCTAATATTATCATTTTGTTTTATGACGCGAAACATTTTGGACCATCTAAATCCATTAATTTGGTCTTTAGAAGAAATGTTAAAGTGCGTTTATGTTCTTTGTATATTTATTTATTATGTTTATGTAGTACTTTCTGTACACATTTTTAGCGGTGTTCTTCCACAATGCGACATGGACTACAGTCCATATAGCCCGTTGTAGTATTTTGTTTTTGGTGAAATTGAATTTAATGAGTTCTAATTAATTGTTCATTATTTTTTTAATAGTTAGGAAATGATCGAAGTTTTCTATGTTCATCATATCACAAAGGTAATATGGTCAGTGTTTTATCATCTCGTCCAAATATCATGAATAACTTTAATACTGTTCTTTTGAACTCTCGTGGGAGATTATGTAAAAGTTGCCTATATTTTTTGCAGATTTTCCTAAATATGACATGTCAGAGCGTCATTTAAAACCTATTCAAGAAGGTCGGCCCAAGTCGTCTAACGTAAGTTTTGTCAATAAACATGAGTTAGGATTAACAATGATTGGAAAAAGGTCGCGTTAAAAACATTTAAAAAGATTCGCCGTGCTTGCTGTTATTGGTTCGTGACCATGTAGAGAATGAAGTGAAATATGTTACTTGAATTTGTTCTTTTCAATATTGATGTTCTTTTTAGATTCTTGTTCAAACACCACGTTTGCCGTGTCCGGAATCAACGAAAGAGTCTCACTTTATACATCGTAAAAATGAAACGAAAGAATTCCAAAAGGTAGTTGTTTAAAATGTATTGGATTACATGAATCAGACATAAATACTGCTACTGATAACTTTATTGTTATTTTAAATAAATATAGAAACAGATGGAGGAATTTTTCCACAATCAGGTATCTTCATTGTATGGGTTTGAAAATATTTTATGTATACAGCATAGTACCGTACTTACCAGTCGAAAATGAGCTTCGGTAATAAGCTAGGCGGTATTGTCAAAAACTCGCCCCATTTCTATGACATCTTTGCATACCAAAGGCAAACCCGCCACATGTTTAAAAGTACTCATTTCATTATTTTTTATTTTATTTTAGTAATATACTTTACATGTGGTGTATTTTCCAATTATTGTTATGTTTATTTTATTACTTGCTTATTTTGACAGAAACGGCAGAAAATGTCTTGTGTTGTTATAGCGGATAACGATAAAGAAAACACCAAAAATGAGAAACAAATATCTTGTAAGTGTACGCAATATTCACAACCCTTTCCTTTTCCCTCTACTGTGTGTTTTAGCTTCCTTTTCTTTGTAATGTGCTCTTTACGTCAGTCTATTAAAGTATATTGTTTCTACGTGGAATAATTTTGAATTTGGAGTTCTAAAAAATTTGTAATTGGACGAAAGTCGAGCTGTGAGGGCAGTTTGGATGCTAATATTTCTTATTGAGTTTCGCTCATATTTAAATAATTCTAACCGACGTTTGATATAAATGTAGCATGATTCGTTTTGGCGAATATTGTCTCTAAATGACATATTCAAAAGTATCTTTATGCAATACAGTCGTTATATACACCGCTTATACTTAGCTCGTTATCTCACCACTAGTTAGGTCCTGTTAGTCAGGGTTTGTATTTAAATAGGTGACCACCTGGGAAACCCCCGATCTGGATCTTTGTTGTTTCTCCGAGTTCTCTTTCAGTAAAATCAACAGTCTCTATGTTAGAGTGTCTTTGATAGGACAAACCATGGGCTTATTGCAACGATCACGAAAATGAAATTTTATTTATCTAATGAAAAAGCTGTTAGCGACTTGTTTGATATATTTTTTTTCGCAGTAACTTTCAAAGATTATGGAAAACCTTGCGACGAGATATTACGTGGTCATAAATTACAAGGCAGACCAAGTCCAGTTTATGATTACATAAGAATAGATGAAGGTGTAGATGATCACGAATATCTACCAAAACGATTGAACAAGGTAAAGATGAAAACCTACGATTGTTACAGCGATAGTTGGATGTAGCTGGGCATGACGTACACTACGTTGGCCTGTATCAACCAGAATTACTATACACTAGTAGCTAAATATGTTCCAATATGTTATAGTGCTTTTTGAGAGGTGAATATAAGATTTTAGGCTTCTCATTGGCTAAAAATTTCATCATAAAATGTTATATTTCCCGGCCAGTGGCGTTCAGTCCATTTGCAAACGTCACAAAAGAAGAAATTGAAAAATATCAAGAAAACTGAGTTTCAAAACCACGAAAGAGTATAAAAAATACTATAATAATTATTCACCAAAGTCCAGGTGAATAAAAGTGAATATTTACCTCGGCTGGACCTCGGTAAATATTCACTTATATTCACCTTGTCTTCAGTGAATAATTACCATATATTCCCTGATTTTTCCAAAATTATATATTTTTCTGTTACATTATATTTTATCCTCTTGTATTTTTTCCCAAACTTTACTTAAGAATTTCACAGCGACTGATGTTAACCTAATTGTTTTATTTTAGAGACTGCTATCGCCAAAGACTATACCGCGCGGTGTATGTGTTAAGAGACTGGAAGATAGTTATAAGTCTAATGTTTCATTTGGTATGGATAATTTAAGAATTATGCAGAGTGAACAGGTTTGCTCATGTTTTCTTTGGCTACATTACTTGTCCAATCAGCAAGCTCACTTTGTGCCACGTGAGCATGAAATCATGCCTTACCTCACCACTTAACAGTCTTTTTCTTTACTCCTAGCGTGGTCAATTTACTTCGAAGGTCCCCATGGATCCAGATTATCCTGCTGCCGGTGGTACTAAGGAAGTTGTTAAAGTGAAAAATCATATTTACGCAAGGTAGTATTGTAGATTATTGTATTAGGAGGAAAGAGTAAGAAAAAATATCTTTACACATGACACTGTGTTCTTACGATACAGGGAAGATATTTCAAGTAAAGAGTCGATTGAACAACGTTCATTGATGAAAGCTGATTACAATCCAATTCTAGAACGAAGGTATATTTTATGCTGTGGGAAAACGCAAATGTTTTTAAAACAAAAACAGCGTGTTTCTCCAAAACTCTATTTTTTTGGTAAGATTTTTAATGGAATATGTTTTCACTTTTAGGTTTTCTTCCGCTCAGCGTAGATTATTGGCTAATAGTTTAAAATATCAACCGAAAACTGCTGTCTCTCATTATTTCCATTTGGATCATACAAATAGTAAGTGAGAAAATTTTGATCTCTGTCATCTTGTTGTAAGATATAGCATGACTAAGATTGAACATCTTTTAGAACCAAAGAAATCGACAACAGCGACCGACTACATTCCGCCAGCTGAGTTATTAGTGGGTTAGTTGACGTAATGTGTTCTGGCTAGTTAGTATAGTAAAACAAGAATTTCAGTATGTTCAATATGGTGTATATATATATATTTATACTTATATAATATACATACACACTACATACAGTACACCATATACGACATAGAGTACACCATATACGACATAGAGTACTCCATATACGACATACAGTACACCATATACGACATACAGTACACCATATACGAAATACAGTACTCCATATACGACATACAGTACTCCATATACGACATACAGTACACCATATACGACATACAGTACACCATATACGACATAGAGTACTCCATATGCGACATACAGTACTCCATATACGACATACAGTACACCATATACGACATACACTACACCATATACGACATACAGTACACCATATACATGTTACATACGGTACGCCGTATACAATTTATCATAATGAGATTCTGTATACCTTTTATGTACCATATGCCCCATCGCAAAGCGTAGAATCGTGTTTGTGTGTTGTGTTACCTGAGGTATAGTGTCTTGGGTTTTAGGTGAACCAGGAATTATAGTGCAGTAAAGAAAACCATGTTCATTGATAAATAAGTGAGTTTTATTACACATCATTTTCCTTACAATACTTATCACTTTGTACAAATATTCTTCTCCTACGTTCAACGTAAATTACTTTATAATGTATATATATATAATGAATAATTATTTATTCGTTCAGCACAATTCATAATTCCTGCTATTTTCTTACAATTGCGAATGCAGACTTTTCAATAAATATTTTATCACACAATATTATATTACAAACTGGTTAAATAATATATGAGTTATATTTACAACATAACATTTGTCACTTCAAAAAGGTATTTCAAAAACCAGTATCAGAAAATTAATATATATATATATATATACTTCTATTCAAGCAGCAAAATGATTTGATTTCTTGTAACCAAACACCCATAACTTATTGCAATGAAATAAAAATAGTATTCAGAAAGGAAAATAGACAGATTCTGAGATATAACACTCGAATTTCCGTTAAACTAATTTGAAACATATTTTCAAGAAGACAAATATTCGTTTAATATAATATTAACTTTAACTTGCGATCATTTTCGTATACACGAACTGTTCGTTCATTCATTTCTTTTGATCCCAATAACAGTTTTATAAATTAGCAAGAATATAACTACATCAGTAATAATCATGTATTTGTTTTATAATAATTTTTGGCATTTCTTCAAATTATAATGTAAATTGCAGTGTTTTATTTCAAAATCTAACGTACCCTTCTTGAATGGAGTGATGTTTAGTTCAGTGCTATACTTTTTCATGGTTTTTAAGGTACTTGAAATCAAACACTGTCCAGTTGTTTTTTTGGCATTATAT
>JAOBAZ010122441.1:0-11202 GCA_026546875.1 Pteroeides caledonicum | reverse complement strand
AAAGTAAGTTATTAAATAGTTTTAAGAGTTCTTTCATTTGGGACGATAAAAAAATATATTGCCATATGCCTTTAATAAAAATTTGAACGTTTCGAAATCAAACTCATTTCCATACGTCAACAGCCGGGCTGAATTTTTAGCCCGGGCTGAAAATTTTTCATATAACCAGCCCCTTAGTTATACATTTATTTGTATGTATATACCATGCACAGTATATTCATAATATATACATATATGTACATATACATACATGTATACATATACAAATTGTATGTATGTGTGTGTGTCTGTGTGCGTGTTCATACACACATTACATATATTCGATATATGTATATTGTAAATGTTGTTTAAACATTCACAATCATACTTGTGCATCACGTCACAACGTTTACAATAATACCATATCTCAAACCCTAAGCTATTATTCCAAGCATTCGACGTTATAAAAACTGAAATCGTGTACGTTAAGACTTCAGTGTTTGGGTACACATACATACATTTGAATCAGTAACGCGATAATAAAGCTCAGTAGTTAGAACAATTGCTAATTTAGGTTCCAACCAATTCTTGTTGCAGAAAGTAAAAGTTCGTGAGGAAAAGGATATGTTTAATTTGAACGAATATTGTCATGACGCAAACCTTGTGGTTAAACCCAAGAAAAGAGGTACAGCGTTATTATGGTATAACCATAAAATGGATTATAAAAATGGCGGTTGGTTAGGTGAACTGGATACTCATAGTTTACATGGTGGATGTATCGTTACAGAGGGCGAAAAATGGATTGCAAATAATTGGTTAACAGCGCCATATCACACAAGGAAAGAAGTGCCAAGTTTGTTTTTGCGGCGATTTGAAGCTTTTATTTCCACGTAAACTGTCCGTGAAATCGAAAAAAAATTGTTTTGGCACAAGTGAAATAGATCGCATTGCAAAGAGTGAAATGGAAGATATGAAACATGAATTATTACGACGTCGCGTATTGAACCAGACATGCTTTCCACAATGGAAGGAAATTTCTTTCCAATAGCTTGGCCCGAGGGCAGGGGTCAAATATTACCATCCTTCTTTGGAAAAGTTCTTTATTTGGTTTAATTGACGACATCTTCCCCACAGCGATAGACGTATGCAAATTTTTGGGGGAACACTGGAGGCAGAGTCCATGACGAAATTAATGAACACACATTTGTGTAGCGCGCACACATATGTTGGTTTACCTGCCATCTAAACATTCCGAAATGACGTAATCGTGATGACATTGGCCATAAACTGACCGGGGTTTAGTTGGCGTGAACTAATCCCCGAAAAAATGAAACCAATTTATGGCCAATGTCGTCACGATTGCGTCATTTTAGGATATTTATATGGGAAGTCAACCTAGTTTTTACTCCATATTTCCACGCAGTATAAACACCGAGTATGGAACCCATTTAACTTTAGGTAAATAGTGTATTTGACACTCCAGAATCCATACTACGGAATCCATACGTAGCTTCCTCAAACAGTGGATTTCACTTTACTTTGCTGAGTGTCAATATGGAGTGGAAAGTACTCCAAACGTGGAGCCGTTCTATAACTTTTTATTCTCTTCATTATTGGAGCCGATTCAGCAGCCATAAAATAACAGTGAACGAGAGAAGGGCATAAACGTAGGTTTCGCCATTAGCCGCCGCGTTTGTCAGAAAATTAATAAAAACACTGAATACACTTGCCTTTTTAGTCGTCTGTAATCAAAGTCAATACACCTAAATACAATCATTGCATCAAAATTAACCGACCAAGAAAATAAATACGACCCAGGTAAATCATAACAAAAATGGTGCAAAAAGCCTATTCTCAATTTAAGTATCACACGTGATTATTTTAATTATTAAATGTTATTGGTGCATTGACAACCTGTTCAGTTATATTCATGATCACTTCAGCCACACGGTTAAACAAGGAGAATCGTCGTTGTACGCTTTATTTCGCCAATCATTGTTGCTTGTTGGGGCGTCAAAACCATTTAAATTTTGAATCCACCCATCAGCTGTTGTTCCTTTTGCTTGAACTCCAACTGACATACAGTTGTCGTTGGTTGCTGCATAACCCAAGGTATTATAAGTTGCCGAGGGATACGATCCTCCATGATGAGGATTTGGCATTATACCAAACTTGTTTTGGTAACACGTCTTAAAATGAAAATGAACGTTTTAAAAGAACGTTTGCACAAATGTCTGACAAAGTAATAATTACTTTACTGTTTTCGTGTCCTTTGGGGTGTGATTTAAGTTTATTTTGGGCGAAGTTGTTACAATATGGTGTATAGCGATATTTAGTTTTTGGAATTTATAGAATTTACAGTTAAAAGGATCCTCCACTTTAAGGGTATTGACAATTAAAAGTTTTATTATCCTAATGGAAAGATGCTTCAAATTCATGAGTCCGTCATCTTGAATAGAGATATTTAGATTTGAATAGAGACTTAAACTGCCAGATGGGAACGGTTTCTCAAAGTTCGAACATAAAGAGGTAACTTATTTAATATTTAATATGTTCAAAAAAAAGTTACTAGCGAACGATGCCAAACCTAACCAAATTTCAAGAACCCTGGTAACTTAAAATCGATGGTACTGTGAACCAAGTGATTCATTCGTCCTATGACCTATGAATAAAGCCTACAAAATATCGCCTATTGCACATAAACAACCCTGTCATCACACAGAAGGAAATAAGCTTTCTGATTTAGCAGCTGCACGATTTGCAAGAGCCAAAGACGCCTGAAAAGAAAGCTAGATTTACCATATCAAATAATTCTCCAACTTTACATAACGAACCTCTTACATCAGCTGCATTCACTTCATACGTGATACAAATTCCTAGTCTTAGGAGAATTGCCGCTACAGAAATTCTATGGACTCTCCAAGTTGAACATAAGTAACCATAGTTATTCGTTATGTGATGAAATACCGTCCTTTTCAACAAAATGCTCCCTGGTGATCTATCTGAGCATTTTTTTATGACAAATTCAAAGTATCGTATCTTCTTTCTGATAGATTAAGATCGCATTTCAGACGAGACCTTTGTGACATCCGGGTGATTTTTATAATTGTAATATGCCATTTCCAGTCCTTTTGCTCGTGGCAAACTGTGCAAAAGACCAAGCAAAGAGACTGGAAATGACGTACCACAATTATAAAAATTGGCGTCAGTTATCGGCAGTGCGAAAGTCCGCGAGATCTCTCTCCAGTTACATAAATCGAGCTCACTGGGTGAGGCAAGGCGAGGCGAGACGACGCGTGTTTGGTCGCGAGGAAAGGTAAGGAAGGGACGATAAGGTACAATTAGGTGAGGAAAAGTAAAACGTGAAATTTTCAATTTAATAGAAAACAGTTTAAAAAAAAGAAGTTCAAGATATTAAACATTCACTACGTACTAACCTTTTCATTTCCGTCCCAAGCTTTTACAGTAACAGGTTCCATTGGGGCACTGTGAACTGTGGCAAAACCAACAGAATGTGTCCATAACGTTTCAGCTTCTCGTGCCTCTGGGAGAGACCACTCAACCCACTTCGATCCAATTCCTTCGTTATTTTCACCGCTGGCTAACCTCACCGCCGACGCTCGGTACGTTGCAAGATATCGCGCATCAATACAACTCAATTGTGTAACACCGGATAAAGCTGGACTAGATAACTGATCGACGTCATGATTGGACACCAACCAAGTTCCATAAACGTTTCCAACTTTTCCACATATTTTCCCCACCAAGGTCCAACCACCGTTCTCCAGGTCACAGTACGTCTGTACGGAGTGGTCAGCGGCGGCCGTCTTTATCCAGTAAACACCGTTTCTTAACACGTGTGAACAATCATTGGGACAGCTGTCGTGTATTTGTTTGCAAGAGGTAGCCGCCTTACTTTTCGATGTTCCCAGATCATTGGACGGACCGACTTTCCATTCATTACCGAGGGACATCTTTGGCGGTTGGGATACATATTTAGTAACTGTGACGTCATCGTACAAGGTATGGCATTCAACTGGGTTTCCCGCGTGTGCTTTATGGCAACCCAATCCCAGTGTACCTTTGGAAATCATCCACGTGGAAGGGATTTTAAAACTGGTGTAAACAATCTCGTTGTTTATCCAGTTAAAGAAGTCATCGCCAACAACGCGGTACTTGGTGTTATACCATGTACCAACCGCCAGGGGTTTGGGTAGTGATCGCTTATACGACCAGTTGCTGTCTCGGTTGTTCTTGATTGGTCTTAGTACGCAAAGTGCTTCTCCGTTGAAAAAGTATTCCAACCACCAACCGCTTGTATTTTCTATGCTTGCATTTTCAAGACGTACGAATGGCCCGGGATAACTGTTGGCGTTGTTTTCCAGCAAAGACAGTTCAACTTCAACGTCTTTCCAGTTCTCGCCATTTTTCACAAAAACAGCAATTTCTTCATTATTACCGGTCGGAGTAGTACCCGTTCGCACTTCCAACTTCCCGTTTCTAATTTCCGAGATTCCCCAATTCTGTTGCCACTTTTTCTCTAAATCTCCGTCAGAGAAATCGTCAAAAAAGAGGTAAACATTTTCTGGATTTTGTTTTGGTTCTCCCTTATAGTTCTTTCCATAAGCCAAAATGTACTTGAATTTTTCGACAGAGTTCGCTTCAAGCTGCTCTTGTAACTTGAAGAGTACCGTTGCTTGTGATGTACCAGCGTTTTTCACGATTCGATCAATCTCTCTTGCCTTAGCGTCTCCACATTCGTAATAAAATACTCGCAAGTCACTTGCGTTCGCCAACGCTAATCCACGTTCAATGATGCACTTGTGGTCAACTGAAATTTGAAAAAGATATTTAAAGGGATACCTTCAATGCCTAAAACAACGTAAGTGGAATAAATTACAAATGGCCCAAGTAAAACGCATCTCGAAGCAATTTTTCGATTTAGACGTAGTTTTGCAATAAAAGCAAATAGTATGTAAGCTTCCGGTTTAAACGTTTGATAGTTGGATGTGACGTCAACGTGAGTTCCGGTCACATATTATAGCTAAAGCAAATACAACCGAGTTCCTCAAGAACCAACGACTGGATGTTTTTGTTCTTTTTTATGGGGGAAAAAAAAGTACAACTTACTGAATCGCGATACGCCTTTGCGCTAAATTACTTTAACAGGAACAGATAGTTACGTCACATTACTGAGACAAAATCGTTGACTTTCGCTTTACAAAGTAACAACTTTTACAGCTTTGCTAAATGTTTCATAGTATTTTAATATTTAATGTGTAATTTCAGCATTTGTTTATTTTGGTGGGAAAAACTCTGGGGCCATACTGGTGTAGTACGAACCTTAGGCTCAGCCAATCATATTGCCTTAGTTTGGAACCACGAGTTACGGACCCAGTAAAAAATAAATGACCATACACGCAGTTTCCAAGTCGTGATGCTTGCTAAAAACTTGATCAGACGAAAATTCCGACGCTGCAGTATTTTGAGATCTTACACGGAAAACGATTGGACTTTTAACGAAGATGCACGAAATACCGAAGGATGAGTCCGCTGTGTATTTTATGATAGTAAATTTCTATGTTGCAGAAATATTTTTATAAACTGTCAAGCCATTTAAAGACAGGGAAGTCATAATAAATTCAAATGCATTTGAAAGGTACAGATTTCTTGTGATATTCATCAAGAAAATGAGAACATTGGTAATAACAAACAGTATGTACTCATGGTCGGATCCAGCACTAGTGAACATTGCATATCACTGCTTAGCCAATCAAAATTTTATTTTGATCAACTTGTTTTGTTATGCAAACTAGGTGCACTACCGGCGCTGGATCCGACCATGTAATCTCGGGCTTTATAAGCCTTAGTCAGGCCTTGGTCTGAAAGCTCAATAAATGTTGAATAGAACTCTTTATCTATGTTATTGTCTTGGTTTATGCTAGTTCGCTTTTGTGATCACGTGCCTATTGAATATTGAGGGAAACAACCAGTAAGAATGATTCGGAAAAGAACTCACCCGTGAGTTTAACTAACAATGGGGATTTAAAGCACTGGTGTTGATTGATCGCACCAAAATACAATTGGCATGTGATGACGAGGGTGCACCGAGTTTGCAAAAACTGAGAACGACATAGATAATGAGTTCTACTAAATTTACGTGCTTGTAGGCAACGCACATTGCAAACTTGCGCATAGTGAACTCAGGCTTTCTTCTCTATTTTTTCCTACTTTTTGTTTCAAATGGCTAGATTTACCTACTTTTTTCTATTTTTCTGTTAACACCCTACTTTTTAGAAACAATTTCGAGAAATGTGTTTTGATAGGCGCATGTAAAACTGGGTTTTTTCAACGTTTCAAGTGCGTAAACCATAACTTAGTATTATGTAGATATTAACGCAAAGAATGTCCCAATGATGCAAACTGAGGGACTTAAAAATACGCTGGAGGGCAGCTGCTTTTTAATTGTAATCAGCTTTCAATCCTGATTAGAATATCCATTGTGTTCAAGCTCTCCAGCAAATCAGAATCGTCCTCGGAAACAATTAGAAATCTAGCCATGGCGTTACACGGCCAAATCACCCGAAACATTTTTTCTGAATCGAGCAGGACTGTAAGACTCCGTTTACACGGTACGGGTCCGTGGCTCTTAAATTTACGATAAGATTAGATAATTTACTGATAACTAATCATAGAAATAGCGGTAAGAGTAAATGTGATCGCTAACTGACCGAACTCGATATCTGACCACGCGAATTCGGAACCGTGTAAGCGCGGTAATTCGTGTCTTTGGAGTTCCATTATTCCAGTCCCTCGCTCTGGCTGTTGAACTACGAGAGACACGGAATTGAATGCGAGAATAATCCTATTTAAATTTATGAAATCAAAATGTACGTGTTCAAATCTGCAGAGAAGGAGGCCACGTTTGTACATTTTATTATTAAAAGCGAGATTAAATGCATTTTTGTGGTGAGTCATCTGAAATTAACACAAAAAATTCCTACTCTTTCCTACTTTTTTTGTACATTTCCCTACTTTATTCCTAGTTTTCGTGATGTCTTCGTTCTACTTTTATCCTAATTTTTTTTTATACACGCCTGCCAGAAAGCCTGTGAGCTAGAAAACTGGGTTAACTGGTTAAAAAATAGATACATATTTTAACATTTATGCAGTTCTCATACCTTCAAGTTTTACTGTATAGCCTTTTGGTAGTGGTGAGCTGTCTGTACTGATAATGATTGGACGAAATGCTGTGGAACCGTAATCGGAGTGCACATTGTTAAAAACAACATGTTCTTGACATTCTCCCACATCAGAATGAATAGAAAGAATAAGTCCAGCAACGAGAACTGACGAGGCAAACATGTTGAGAAGTTTACTAGAAGAAAATGTTTTAGCATTTTTTTAGCAAAATATCCAACAAAGCACAAACATTTTAAAGTCAAACAAACAATACACGAGTAAGGACGCTCACACACAAGGGTACAACTACACCAGTCCTTTGTAAACACACACACACGTAAAATGTGTGGTAATACACGAGTAATAGTTTATAAGGTAGGCGTCATTCGTCAAATAGAAAAGTTAATAAATAAAAACATCAGTTTCATTTGTATAGTATTCATTGCAAATTAACATTTACGCTGTTTAGTTAGTCATTGCTGCTATAACTAATGCACTGAAAAACTGAAGCAGCTTATATGAAAGTGTATATGTATATTTAACAATTAGACAACGAGTCCGAGTTGTCTATGAGCAGATAGTCAACGAAAGCACAGGCCGAGTCGACTATCGCTCATAGACAACAAGGACGAGTTGTCTAATTGTCTTGGCATACATTCAGTTCCACCGTAGAAAAAATACAGTAATTTCTCATGTGAACTAATGAAAATTTTGGGGTTTTTTGACCGCAATTGCCTCTGGTTTGTTGACATTTTGCCCAACCGTAACGAGTAGCCAATCAGAACGCAGGATTTGTAATAGACAATGACTGAATGTATATACTAAATATGTATATGTGTATGTATGTATATATGTATGTTTATATGTATGTAAGCACAGGATCAGCACTAGAAAAAAGTTGAAACCTAAAGGACAGGACAGTGATATGGTATTTGAAGATTTCGGTGGCTCATCACTATAAATACGCAAATCGTCAGCAATCATCGGCGATGTATAATTGTTCTTCCCATTGTTCAAAATTATTGAAGAGTTCAATGATGAACAATGGGAAGAATACATCGCCGATGATTCCCGATATGAGAACCAGGCTTAATGTTTCAACTATAGTAAAATTGAATTTTTTGGGGAATATTCCGTTAGCTTGCCATACGGTGATGGTGAACTAAAAATATTGTTTTCTGACAACGCCTGATTCGTTCGTTGTGAAAATCGGTGCGTTCGTAAAAAATGTTTTCCGATGATTTCGAAGCAACAATATCAATTGTTTGATTTATTTAGGCGTTATATAAAACAAATTATGAATGTTTATATTCGAGCAATGGTAAGAATATTTTTACGAGGTGAAAGATGCAATGATTCCATTCATCTCGGCTTCGCCTCATTGAATGGAACATTCCATCTTTATACCTCTATATTCAAAAAATATATTCATACCATTGCACTCATAAGCATTTATTATTTGTATAATACAGCACAGGTTGCTTGTCTAACCATTTATGCGTGCATAATAACTGAATTGGTATGAGCTCAACTATGTCTAAATGTGTGTACTCGCAAGGTTTCAAGACGTTACTTGGTAGAAACTAGATATATACGAAGAGTAATTAAACAGACTTAAAACTAAGGCATCTTTCAGATTTTGGTGCTAATTTCAAAAGTCATTTTCTGGGTCGCTCTCAATTTCACAATTTCGTTGTTCTCAATGAAATCAAACGCCAAAACCTAATAAGCCAACCCGACCTTTGGATTTTTTTAATTGACATGCAGTATGTTCGATTGTTCCTTTGCCTTGTCGATGTCCTGGTTTTAAAACTTCAAGAAATCATACTGGCTGAAACTATATTACGGCATTATCATTCAAATAAACAGAGCATTTATATAAACAATGTTAACTTGAGTACATGGTTAGGAAACTTGATTAAAATTCAACACAACTCTTACCTAAACAACCAATAAGAATATTTCGACATAACCACCCAGCCGTAAGATGGTACAATGCAAATTTGAAGTACTGCCATTGGTTAATTATCCGAGAATACAATAGGCACGTGACGCGAAGGCGATCATAATTTTGCATAAACATAACCCGATATAGATAACGAATTTTATTGAATTTTAATCGAGTTTCCTTGCCATGTACTATGGCTTAAGCCCACCGCACACGGGATCTGCATGCTTATAGCTGATTGTCATTTTAGGATATGAAATCAAGCCGAACTACCAGTGATAAACAGTTATCGAGATATGATTGATTGAACAAGGTTGATACGATTCTAATTCGATTTTGTACTCGAAAATGACAATCAGCTAAGCACATAGCTCCGGTGTTTGCTACAAATAACATTTTGCTCAGTAGAAACCTCTATATGTGGTGTGCGCGAAGCTTATTGTTTCTATGATCCAGCAAGCTCGAATGGAAAAGGAAAGGAAAACTAATACAGCTATAAAGTGGTTTATAGCATCCATAGAGCACGAAATTAGACAGCGTACCGCCCAATTGTCGTCACAGGGACAGCTTGTCCACATTTTCCCACAATTTTATCGGGATTAAAAATAGAAAATACTTCATTTGCATTCATTTGAAAGTCAATTTAAATTGGATTGTTCACATTTTGTACTATTAATACTAACGGTGCAGTAACGCCATTTGAGTTTTGATGTTAAGAACCTTTCCATAATAATTTACAAACTGTACATATACACAGATGGTAACTTTAAACTAATCGTGAAGCCCGTCATACCCCATCCCGCCACGTTTTGCTAAACAGAAAACTCGATTCCGCACCGAGCTTAACGTTGTGAAAATACGGGTGCCCGACTCACAAAATTGTCATTTTCAGAGGTGCGCTGAATTGAATAAAGCTCAGAATGAACTGAAATAAAAGTACAACTATTTCAATAAAACAAGGTCAAACAAACAAGTGGACTCTTAATTCAGGCTTAAACGTTCTAAAAGCAGCAATACATACATATATTTAAAGGTAATATCAAAGTCTAATTCCCAATTCAAAGCACTTGTGCATCATAATACAGCGAAGGGATTTTCCGCCGACAACCAATATATACCATTTCAAATTAAGATCGCAAACCTTCGCTGGCATATGATATCGGGTAGAGATCATATGATATCGGGTAGATGACTTTAGCAAGACTGACTGTAGCCATGACTTTAGCTAGATATCGATCGATATTCGAAGTTGTTGGTCGTTTTACGTTTGTTTTTTTGCATGAATTGTAAAAAATTTAATCAAAGAGCTACGTCTACATTCTTGAAAATATTATATTAACTATAAAAAATTATATTAAAATTTCGCCATCATATTTGCTAAAATACATACGTTTAAGCTTAACAGAGTGAGGCAAAACGATTGTGAAATAAGTATAGCTGCCACTTACTTTGCTTGATGTGATTGCTTCCACTCGATGACCAGTTATAATGGGCGGCGGTTGAATGTGCAGCGATTTTAATACAAGTAATTTGCCAAAATTACTTCCTGTTATGACAGTGTCCTCGTTTTAATTTAGCCGTCCCAAATGGGACCTCCTTGGGGTTCACCAATTTTCTCCTCCAATGAATCGTCTTGCCTCAAATTATGCAAAATTACATGTCGTATGTTTAAATATAGCAATAGAAAAAATAATAGCATTTTCGACATCAGCCAAAGAAATTTAAAAATACTTGAAAATCATTCCAGCGCTAAGTCATCGAGGAATTTATTCTAATCCGTTTTTCATTTAAAAAAGAACCGGACAGGTCATTTTGGGAGCGGAGATCTCTATACAAAAGAGTTGGGACATCTATGAATTTAGTCGTTTTTAGATCAAAAATGGGGATAATCTGTTGTTTTGCTATTGTATTCTGCCATTTTCGTTCTTACATGAAAATAATAGATGTCCTCTCCGGCGTAGCCAGTTTGCAAGGTTAGTCATGCTATGCAAATTTCAAATCATTACATTTCAAATCATTCATTTCTTTAGAAATTCATTGTTTTTACAGTTCTTGAACATGGAAATATTTGCATAGCATGACTAAATTGTCGG
>JAOBAZ010122330.1:0-11204 GCA_026546875.1 Pteroeides caledonicum | reverse complement strand
ATCCTCAGCAGAATAAGGTGAAAGTACCTAACAAAGTAACACTTGTTAAAACTATAGATGGATGGATGGATGGATGGGAAAACTTTATTAACCCATGCAACTGAAGCTGATTTCCACAGGGGGGGTGTAATAGTCTTCACTAATTGTTTTAGCTGACAAATTTTAACTGAACCATATACAGTATAATGTAGTAAAGAAATAAATAATGGTTAGCTAGCATGTTTGGATGGCTTAATCCACACTGGGGTGTGGTGAAAATTGAGAAAAACTAAGAAAACACAAACCACAGACAAGTGTTTTGTTAGCTTTTTTCAACTTGAGCAACATTCTAAGTGTTTGGATCAGGCCATCCAAACATGCTAACCATTAATTAGGTATTTTTTTATAAAATAACCAAAAACAATCATTTTGAAAGTTTTAAATTCCCCTGTTTAAATGGCCTGATCTAATCGTGGGGCACATAAAACATAAGTTACTTTATAAAGTGACTTACTTTTAATCCTGGACAATTGGCATACCATGCAGCGTAATCTTGAGAGTGTTGAGCTGCTACTCCAGCTGCAGCACCATTAGGACCTCGGAAAACAACTGGTACTGAAACCTAAGTATTGGCAACATTTAACTACTTTATCTTAAACTGACAAGATTATACAGTAGATCATCGGATATTATTTCCTCTATACGGTATATTATGACGATAAATAGCTTCATTATTTTAAAGGAAAACTACTCAGAATCATGAGAACACAACTTTACTTTCTCTTAGTGATTCAATGTTGTTAAACAGGCAATTTTAATTTATTTAATGTTCCCAACATTAAGAGGAAAGAGTGGCAATATGGAGAATGAACAATTGATCTCACATTGTAGAAATGTTATTACCTCTCCAGCTGACATGTAATAAGTCTTTGCAGCAGAATTGATCACCTGTATAGAGAGATATGTTGCACACAATATCATCCACGTCTTACATTACTGACATATTACATTTATTACCATTATATGTACATAAGATACTGGTACATATAATTATAATTATTATAATTATTTCAATCCAGACACAACTTTACCTGGTCTATGGCCTGCATTGCAAAATTAAATGTCATAAATTCACAAATAGGTTTTAATCCTGCCTGGAAAAAAGAACCAAAACATTAACCCAAAGACATCAGGAGGTTTTCATTTGATAAGTAAAATGTGTTGGTGAAAGAGTAAAATGTGTTAAGTGGCTGGTTACAGCCATTCCATGATCTTGACATACTCATTTCTTAACCCATTGATGGTGAGAGGTTTTTTCCTGACAAGTAAAATTGTCTGGTATTAGACAGAGTAAAATCTATTAAGTGACTGGCTATGGCCGTCCTGTGGTACATGGGTTAAAATTAATTGTTTTAAAATGCAGACAAAGATCATTCTCATTTTATGTGATAGTAAACTAACCATTGCAGCACCAACAGCAATGCCAGCAAAACCCATCTAAAATACAAATAGATCAATGGTAATAAACTGTCACTGTACATGTATAACAAAAATGACACCTAAAATACCAAAAGCAGCCTGCTAATATAATACAAACCCTATATACCTCACTAATTGGAGTATCCCAAATTCTTTTCTCTCCATGCTTTTTAAGTAGGCCACGTGAAACCTAAATTTGTATACATAAATCTAGATAAAGTTAGAGTGTTAAGACAAGTTTGGTACTGTAATACTAAACTGTAAAGGCTTATGTGAAACACACACAAGTTTTCATCCCAGTTTAAATACATGTACATGTCAAACAATGTTGAGAATTACTGTAAATGCTGACCATGTAGTATTTTGTATAGCAGCAGTAACAAGTTAGCACAATTGTCATATTAATAAATATATATAAATATATTAATAAATAATATATCTACCTTGCAAAACATAAATTGATCATTAATGTAGCTGTCACCTGCAACTAAATTTTGCAAGTATTTTACAAAATCGTGCAGAAATGTGCAACACTTTTCATTTGAATTCAACACCAGTATGCCCCAGTTACCCCAAAAACCTCACAAAGCTGCTTTTATTGGTCATACTTAACAATACACATTGCCATGTACTCACTGAAATATAACTGAAATACTAATTTTTTTGCCCTTTTGTACAAATGTCAAAGTTTAGAATATTTATCTGTGTTAGTGTGTACAGTACAATACAAACCTTGTATGCCCCATCATACATGGCTACCTCTTCACCCAATAAAAATACATTCTCATCTCTAATTATTTCTTCATCAATAGCTGCATTTATAGCATCTCTTACAGTTAACTAAAATAACAATCAGAGTTGCAGTAAACAAAACAGAGTTGCAGTAAACAAAACGACAACAAATCAGCGTCTTGCTTGACTGTTTACTAGCAGTGAGATAGTGAATGTTTGCCAGCAGAAGTTATAACTAATACAATAATACAATTAAAATAACAGTATATTAATTTACCAAAAATCTCAAACATATATTTATATAATATACTCACAGTGGCTCCAACTGGCGAAGAAACATGGATTTTCCCCTTGCATAATACACCAAGGAATCCCTTTATCACAAAAATATCAAATTATATTATTATGCTCAGTAACCAAGCAGTAAGCTGCTTTTTAGAGAAAAATACACACAAACCTTTGAACTAGAAGCAGTTTTTGGCCATAATTTCCTTGCAACAACTGAAGCCATTTTTTTAAAACCCTTGTAGTACCCAGACTGCTTACTTCCGCGCTACAAATGCGCCAATATGCGCCATAGCCAACCCAATACTTTAAAACAAAATATATTAACATGTAAACACGGAATTACACTTATCTACGTTTGCGAAATAAATTCAAATAATAAGATATGTTTTGGTCTTTTTTATTGATAGCGGACGTATAAAATAAATATGCAGTATTGCAATGTAGCATTCTGTTTTTACAAGAAAAAAACCCACACTTCCTTATTAATAAAACCGCGCGTTTCTCTCGATAAATTCGCGCGCGTACCCGGCAAATTTCTGCAAAGGTTGCAGCACCTGATTTAGGGTTTTTGTATAAAAGGTATATTCTAATGTTATTATATGATTTTAATTTAGTATAATACGTGTAAAAATGTATTCATTGCTTTTATTTTTTTGGTAGATGAGTGAAGAAAACATGGAAACATGTCAATCTAATGATCAAAGACAAAGTGCTGAAGAAAACAACGGAGTGCAACTGATAGCTCATGTGATCGAAGCTAGCAAAGATGGAGATATTGTGAAGTTTACAATTCAGACTAAAGAAGTAGGTGTTTTACTTAAACAGTTATTTAATCTAAAATTACTGTACTGTTATTATATATATTTGTTTTATGATTTTTTATTTGTTTCTTACCTTTAAGTTTACGGCTTTATTTTTTACCGGTGTTTAAAAATCAATTCATGAAATATTCATAGCTTAGCTTCAGTTCAGTTTGAGTATAATTTTTACTTATTTGTTCTAAATACATTTAATGCATCACTTAAGTTGTTAAATCTCTTTAAAAGACATAAATTGTAAATATAATTAGATAAAAGAAGAATATATTTATAATAGCGTCGAAATGAAAAAGTCTTTTCACACATTTATTAAATCAGTAATCCTTGGAGTGGAGCAGGCATGTTTGTCACTTTTCACAATAGTCTATATTGTTCTTAGTGCACCAGAATGCACTTTACAGTGCATCTGGTCTTAGAAACAGGGTTGCTTGCCAGCCTTGCTTAACCCAAGAGTTCTGTTATTTCACTAACTAATTTTTCTATTTTTCACTAATTTTACAATCTTGTTCCAAACGAACAGAATGAGGCCAGAACATGCCAGGTTTAGATACAGGAAATAAATTAAATGTGAGAATTTGTTTGTTTGGTCAGGGGCAATAGCCATGGAATTGATATTTTATATATGATTTATATGAGCTTTGATTATTAACAGGTTAAAACTGGGGAAGAATGTGAAGAAAGAGGTCATATTGTTGTTCGGGAATATGAAGATTTTCAATGGTTAGATCATTGTATTAGGACACAAAATGATATTGAAGGAGTTATTGTAAGTTTTAAAGTATTGTTACAGAATAATGAACAGAAGGTCAACTCAGCCATGCAACATGCTGAGTATTTTATGCAGTTTATTAGCTAAAACATAAGTATAATCTAAATTTTACAGACATTTCAAATTGGTATAGTATACAAAGACACATAATTCTTAAATGATGAAATAATTAAAACCACAACTAGGCATATGGAAGGGGGGAGTGAGATATTCCCTAGTAAAACTATAATTACCAAATCTCACTTTTGTTACTTTATGCAAGACTTATAGTTCTGCCATTTAAAATAACAGCCATTGCAAAATAATATATATCAATGAAATGAGTATTGATTTTTTAGGTTCCTCCATTGCAAATCAAACCTCGTGTGACAGCTCATGCAGCTGAAAATAGGTCAAAGAAACAACTTGGTAACTACCACTGGAGATATGCTGTATTTTATCCATAATATCTATATTAAATTTGTATATTTTAGTTTTTGGCAAAATAAAATAAATACAGTATAGGAAATTATATGGTTCAAAAACTAGCGAAAAATTATGTTGACAAAATATTTCATAATTTATTAATATGAATAACAAACAATTATTAGCAAGCCCTGCACCGTATTACATGGGTTAAAGATAACTGATTTGGCTTGTTATTTTATTTTTTGGTGTTATTACTTATAGGTACAAAAACAACTAGCATGCTTGGAGATGAATTTACAAAAGAGTGTAGGAGCATGGAAAAGTAAGTAATTTTTTAAATAAAATTGCCTCAGTGGTTAATTGTAAACTAATGTTGTTATTTTATTATTTTATATAGGTATATTCAATTACTTTTAGCTCATCCATTGTTTTATAAAGATGAAAATTTGAAAAAATTCTTGACTGTGGAAGAGGTATGTCATTATTTGTAATTATAATGGTGGGTACTATAAGTGTTAAAAATGTCAACCGACTACCGTATAAAATTGTTTTTATACTTTTCTTTGCTATTAGCTGCCAGCCAAAGTGAAAATCAAAAGAGGTTTACTGGATAGCTTATCAAAAACCGTTGGTGAAGTTCGTTTTCACTCATACAAGGTCTAGCTCTATTTATGTTATATATTTTTGGAACTACTGGTATTTTTAATTTAATGTATTACTATTTCTTACATTAGGACATAGATGAAGAATTTCAAAACAAAAGGGATTTTGTAAATAAGTATAGTTTAGATGTTAAAAACAGTGCTGAGGTAATAATAAATATTATCTGCTTTATTGTCATGTAGATAGTGATGTGTAGAGCTAAGCAAGCTGTGTTAGTTCTATTTTTTGGCAGAAAATATCTGTTGCTGTCAGAAATGTGGACTTACCAAAACATTTAGCAGCATACACAATGCTTGTAAAACAGTATTAACATACCTGTTAACTTGTTTTTTAGGCTTTCACAAAAATGGCAAATTCACAACATAGTAAGTACTAAGAACAGAAGAACTAGTCTGCAGCATGACATATATAACTAAAGTTTATTTTTTACATCTCTATAGAAATAGCATCAGATCTTGGAACATTTGCAACTTTTTTAACAAATAGTATAACTGATGGAACTAATCCCAAAGAGCTAAATAGGTTAGAAACATATATTTGAACATATGTTTATACTAACATATGTGTGCTAAAAATATACAAGTATTTAGTTGCAATAACTAACTACCCGATACCATAATTTTTTTCTTTTTTTTACAGGTTATTCTCTGAACTAGCACAGTGTTTTGAAAATTGCAGGGTAATATTTTGCAGTCATCATCTTTTACTATTACTTGTTCTTGTAGCACTCTTGAAGTGGCTAAAATTGTACAGCCATGTCACAGTCCATAGTGATGCTACTGTAGTAGTGAATTGGTAACTAGTCAATAAATTCTTTATAAGCTAACTTTATTTTTTTAAAACTAAATATTTTAAAAAAGGAATCTTACAATGTGATGGCCATCAACAATGAAAAAACTTTAGGTTTTACAGCTGAGTTGTATACAGTGTATATGGAAAATGTGAAGGTTTGTGTAAAGTACAAATTTGTCAGAACATTATTGTACAGCCAGTAGAAAACATCAATTATTAATATTTACTTATTGTTTAGAGTATGTTTCTACAAAGAACCCAGAAACTTGTTAAGTTTGAGAATGCAAAAAAATCAGCAGAAAAAGCTAAGCCACAAAATCAGAAAGAAGTAATTAGTAATAATACATTACACTGGTTTTTAAGCACATCAATATAATATATTTCACTTTTAAAGTGAAATTTAATAATACATTACAAGAAATGTGTTAATAGTCTTGTGTAATTCAGTTTTTTAACTAATTTCTGTTTGTAATTTATAATTTTAGTTGCAGGATGCCATGACAACTGCAGAAAAGGAATATAAAGAAATTACTGAAAAAGCAGAGAAAGAGGTAAAACCAGCTCCCAGGTAACAGTAGTAGCCTCAATTTGTTAAATCATAATATGAACTTTTCTTTAGTTTGCTAGATTTCAACGCCATCGTGTACTATCCTTTCAATCAAGCCTTATTAAATTTACCGAAGCACAAATATGTAATGCTAGAGACACATATGCAATTTTGAGTAAGTTATTGTCTAATGTCAAAGTTGTGTAATTCTGCAGAATATTTAACCAATTTTCAAAAATTTATAAATTATGTCAGACATCAAATATGATTATAGATTGTTTTATAAAATATTTTTTACTGCTGTAGAAAAACTATACATTAGCTGGCTCCCCAAAGAAAATCACTCAAATTTGTTTGGTTTTACATGTATGTTTCATAAAAACTATAAAAGCTGCCTCTGCACTAAAAATAAGCTTTGTAAGCCATAACTGGCAACAGTTGCACTATATACAAAACAATCTGTTCACCATACAAATACTAGTGAGTGATTTTAACTAGGCTTTTTACCAGTAACTAGAATGAAATATTTTCCAAAGTGAATGACTATTTTTGTATAGCTTTCTATGCTAATTTATGGCATTTTCAAAAATGGTAGTTCTGCTTTAACCCAATGCCAGTGAGTTTTTTCTTGGTAAGTAAAAGTGGCTGTTTACAGCCAGCAATGCATGGGTTAAAATATCAATACTGCATGTAAAATTGAATGTTATACATTAAATTCTTTTGACATGCCAGGAAATCAAACAATGTATATTTTTTTACACAGCCAGTAAGTAAATGATTAATCTTTAAAGATTGGTAATAAAAATATAAATAATTCACTGGAAAATGTTATTACAGTAATAGTTTAAAATCATACTATTAAAATTTTCAATATTTTTTTAGCTACAAATTGTTTATTCTATAAAACACATGGTAATGAAAATATATTTGCTGTGCTCTGCTCTTAATATACCTACTGGAAAATATTGAGCTATTGTTTGCAACTCAGAGCAGAATTACAAATCAAAAAAACATTAATCTAATGCTTTAGTCTGGAAATGTGTGGATTTGGTCATTAAAAGGCACTAACTGTACTACATACTAAGAGTTAGGGAACAAAAAATGATCATGCAATAGAAACAAAATGCAATGTTGGATATCTCAAATATGGTTGGATCCAGCACTAGTGCACCTAGTTTGCATGACAAAACAAGTTGGTCAAAATAAAATTTTGATTGGCTAAGCAGTGATATGCAAGTTAGGTGCACTAGTGCTGAATACGACCTTGTCAAAGATGGAAATTTTTAAATTTAAACGAAGGTGAGTAGTTTTAAATAAACATTAAATATTTCACTAAAGTGTATTTGGAAGATTTCTTTAATATTTTAAATACAAGTGTTGAGGAACTCTTGGTATATAAAAATCCTACATTGTCACATTTTTGTTATAGGCATAAAATAATTAGTTTTGTTACTTAGTAGACCTTCAAGGTGTCCAGCGCCTTATTTACTGTGTAGCCTGGAGTTTACGTTTAAGGCTCTCAGGCATTTCTGGTGGTGGAGGGCGAGGCAGACGGAAAACAACTTTAACAGAGTCATAGATAAACCATTGGGCAGCAGTCAGAGTACCAATCATAAGAATACGAGCACCTAGACCTTTCCATAAACCTGAAAAAATTGAAGTAAAGTTTTAAAACACTATTTTCATGTAGTAATGCATTGCAGTAAAGAATATTTGTACCTCTCATTCCCAAATCTCGAGCAGCTTGCAATGGTGAACTTCCAACATCATTATTGAGTTTTGACACAACAGTATCTGCAGGATGAGACACAACAGCACAGAAGACACCAGCTAAAACCAAAAAAAAAGAAATACATTAAAAAAAAGTTTACCTTGTGTCATCAATTGCGTGTATTTACACACAAGGTAAAGATTTAAAATTATAATAGATATTACCTATATATCCAGCAATGAAAGTTACTACAAGTTGTTCAGGTTTGCTGCAGTCAGCCCTGAAAGCAAAAAAAATATTCAATTGAAAATGTAATGTCAGATCATTTTACAGTTGTGTCCTAGCTTATGTAAACCTGTACCAGTTTGCTCAGTGGTGCCTTGTCCATATCACATAATTATTTGTCCTTCCTATTCCAGACTCTCTCTTTTTGCAGAAGTACTTATTCATTACAAGTTCTATTATGCTAAGGGAACAACAAAAACATCTAGTTCTAATTCTTAACTCACCGAGGTTTAGGGACAACATAGCGGTACAAGTACTCTACAGTCCTTTCAAAGCAAGAGAACTTCATCATGGTGTATGGGATCTGCCTCAACCAAAGAGGTGGAAGTCCTTTATAGAATCTGACAAGAAGGCAATGTTCTTTGTATTTACATATCATATGATAATACAATGCAATGGTAAAAACATTTACTAATACAGAATTTACTTTGTATACCTTAACCTGTACATACTAAATATTAATAAAAATTATAATTCACTCTTTAGCACAGTATTCTTCCATGCACAACAGATACAAGTTAGTGTACACTATTCAATGACTAAACTAGTATATGCCAATATCTAAAGTAAAACCTATAATCTAAGTGATGGTATTAATAGTTGAGTTATTATAAGATTCATGCTTGTTAGCTTTTTATTGCTAGAATTTTTTCCTTGGCAAGTAAATTACCTAGTGAGTCAACAAAATATTAAGAGTGACATTAGCAGTCAAAAAATAAAGGTTAGTTGACTTACCCTCGGATACCTTCGGCTTGGTATAATTTTGGAACTCCTTCTCTTAGTGTATTGGCCCAACCAGGGTTGGTTTGGATACGGACCTTAACTGCTTCCATAGGAGCTAGCGCAATGTCTGCAAAGAATTCAGCACTGGCAGAGGCAGCCAAATAAAGAGAGGTACGCCATGTGTAAGAGATTTCCTATGAAACAAAGTAAGATTATGGGTATGTAGACTCAGGCTGTTTTAGAGAATAGAAACTAAATTAAAGAGATGTTTTTTCATCCATTTTGGCACACACCTTGTTTGATTGTGCTGTTATATACTGAATGTGTGCAAGATGTGAATGTATAGATGTAAAAAAATTATTGCCCTGGTTTTGTAGTTTACATGTTGGCCAAACCATGAAACTATGTATCTCTTAAATAATTACTCATCAAGCCTAATATAGAATGAATTAATGTTACCTCTCCTAAGATATTTCCATAGAATATTTTGAATACTTCATAGAAACCAAATTTACAGAGGCCTTGCATAGAGTATCCAATGAATGTTGGTGCCCAACCTTTGGCTAAACCTCGTACACCTTCTTCTTTAACAGTTATAGAAAGAGCTTTGCCAAGACTTTGATATTTAGCTGGATCAACCTAAAAAGTAAAATGACAATATAAAAAAATCTATAAAGACAATATACCTTGGCATATATTATGTGTATTACACTGAAAAACTGGGTTTGCAATTAGGTTTTGGTTTATGTGATATTTTGGACTTTTTTCATATATTTTCTAATGCACTTGTTTTGCTATAACCAAATTATTAACTTGGTATTTGTCAAATGTTTGTTGTCAGTCAACCCCAAGGAAGAATTAGTTATATTCAATATACTATAGTAGAACTGAGTATTGTTTAACTAAATTTAAAGTAAAGTTTACTTGCTAACTTTAAATTACTTGTTACAAATTAGAAAAAAATATTGAAATTGGGGTAAAAAATACCTGTATCCTACATTTCACCAAATCAAGGGGGACAATACCAGTATGGGTAATACCACAACTCAATATACCACCAAAGCCACATAGTGCATAGTATTTCGCACTGCCAAATTCACAACTGATTTCATCTAAAATACAAATAATAATTTGGCAATAAAATACAATAGTCGTCAATTGAACATAGTAACAAATTTGATACAGTGGTTTGGTAAAATCACGTGTACACCAAAGGCAAATTTTCATACCGGTATTTTATTATAAGCTGATAAATGGTCAACATAACAACATAAGTTACCTGTCGTTAATTTTCCCGTAATTTTAGTCTGTCACCAAGGATGACATGACAGCAAAGCCAAGCGTGAACATGATCACGGCATTAAAATAATTGAAAGCATTTCTTTACCTGCACTGGACGCTGCCATAGCCAGTTTCGGCTGGTTTGGAGCACATTGTGCCTCTCTTATTGGACTAGAGAACGGACTGTTTTTCGCTAATTGTGTTAGACTAGAAAACATCGCTTCTGGTGTAAAAATCAGACAACTTCTTGATAATCTACCTCGGGAAATATTATTTCCTACCGGTAGCTTCTTGGGTCTGGCGACTGAAAGGGAAGACCCACGCAATGTGCTCTGGACTTCTACGTCACACTTGATTATACGTCATATTCTGCGAGCTCGTTTTAATCCCTGGGGCCGAAAGTGACTCATATGCTGACCAATATGCTGGCCTCTATGCAATGTGACCACTATTAGGGCCTGTGGTCATATTGGATAAAAATTTAAAAACGTTTAAAAGAAAGTCGATTATTAAAAGAAATCATCAGTAAATAATTTTTTAGGTTTTGTGAATTTTTCCGTTCTATAATTATATTTAATTAAATGACGTCACAAGCAAGGTGTTTCCGTGCGATGACTCTAAACTTCTTATAAGTTAAAACAATAATTCATATTGACAAGTTCACGGCAATCAGGTGATTGATTAGACATTAAGTAACGCGACTCTGATTTCAAGATTTATTGAATGTAA
>JAOBAZ010122219.1:0-11204 GCA_026546875.1 Pteroeides caledonicum | reverse complement strand
ACTAACCACTGTAAATAACTTATCCACTTGCACTGAAGATGGCTTAACGTTAAGTCGAAACATGTATGCTCTTAAAACATTTGTCGTCTATTTTAAATAAATATAATATAAATATTAATAAATAGTATGTCACTAACAATCATTCAAATAAGTAAGCTGTGTATAGGTTTTGCAATTAATGGCCATATTTTGTGTTTTGATTGACTAAATCTTGTAACTTATGATTCATCAATATGGCTTGGTTTTTTTTTAAGGTTCTCTCTAAATACACATACCAAGTTTTTATGAAACAAGTAAAACTATAGCTGTGTGTTTGTGCTTAAAGCAAAAGTACCATGCCCTGTGTGCATCACTTCTAATGCATGCCATATTGTTTTAACAGTCCACTGTAAGTAAATCAGAGACTGTCGGGAAATACTGCATGTGTCATGACGGCACCAGTAAGTATTGATTTACACCAGTAAGATTTCCAAACGTGAGTTGGTGAACTTTTCAAGTCTGGAGACCCAGCAAGTTAAATCAGTTGATATACAATTTGTATCCTTGTGTTCCTGTGCCCTTTCAGATGCCACCATGATATACAGTATGAAAGTCTTGATATATAATAAAGTAAAAGCAATACATACAAAAAAAGACAGTGGCACTGTGTCACATGGATTGAGAAATATTAGTAACATTTTACACCAAAATATAAAAAGATGAAATATTGAAAAGATACGTACACTGGAGATTTTGAGAAGTTGCGCAGTTCCAGAAGCACGGTCTTTCAGAAGATTTGGCAACATCAATATGGCAGCAAGTTCTTCGACAGCTGTAAAAGTCAAATATTCAAAAACTATTAGAAATTGTGCAGCCAGCTGTAGCCAGTGGTGTACCTTTTACAACTTCCCAAGACAATTGAGACAAAGTTCTATAAAATGTAAATGGCACAACTATGTAACAATATTAGGCTACAATACTTGATACCAGTACCGTACTACATACACACCATGAAATGTTACCAGCCATATCATAATACGGTATGTTCAGAACAAACCTATTGGGACCTGCATGTGATCAATTTGCAGCAAAGCAACTCTTTATCAAATTGCAATGGTAATAATTATTATGTATACCACGCGGTAACATACAGGTAATTCAAAAACAGTATCCTTTTTTAATAAACCAATTGACTATGAGCATACAAGGGGTGCTGGGTGTCACTTATTGTGAGGGTGTGGTGTAAACAAAATAGCTCAGCAAATGGCTAGCTCTGTATTTTTCATAGTTCATCATTTAAGGTTTTGTCAAAAAGTAAAACCTTTTTTGATATACTGTATAGCTGCAGTATATGTTTACAACAACAAATTACAAAATACCTGATTGGGTGCCATCTGTGTTTAGAATGGCCTCTTCCTTGTTTTTGAAAGTGTTGCTCAATGGACTTTTAGTTCTTGCCAACTTCAAAATCTTGTCTTTAATGCTGTCTTTGAAGGTACTTGCCATTTTGCGGATCAATGAATCATCATCAATGATTCGACCAAATTCAGCTTTCAACTGCAGAGAAAGAGAAATAATACATTATTGAGCAAAACAGAATAAACAATGCAATACACTCAAATTAGACAACACAAACTTGTTGTCTATTACAGACATAACATGTCCAACTATATAAGTTTGTTATCAACTTGTAACAAGGCTGTTAGTGTATCAAGTTGATACAGCATTGTGGAAATCAAGTTATTAACAAGTTCATGGCTGAGGAACAATATCAAGTTGTTAGAACAACCTTGTAGTAAGGCTGCAGAATGAACAACTTGTTAGCAGTGACTTGATGTAACAACGTTGTAGCAAGTCTGCTGCAACCTTGTTACAACTTGTGTGATTCCTGGTGGGTAGTATTGGCCCATCTATCAGTTCCAGAAACTGGAGCACATGATTATGAAATGACTTACTTCTGACATTAAACTTAATGCAGGATATTCTTCCAAAACATCAGCAATGGCCTTCTGCTCCATCAGGACACTTTTTCGTCGCATAGCATATGTTATCCCCATTAGCTCCTTTACCATGGCTGCATTTCTATTTGTGCTCTTTGACATCTCTTTATTCATGGCTTTTTTGTGCTCCTTACATGTTTCCTCAGTCTCTCCATCAGGCAATTCCGGAACTCTGTTGGTGTCTACCTTTTTAACCTTTTTTGGTTTTACTGTTTCCTGAACACCGTCTTGCTTTGCAGCTGGTCGGCTGCTTGGTGGGCGCTTTGTTTTCTGAACGTTCTTGAAACGAAATTTCATTGCCTGTTCCCATGAAAACTACAAATTGACAAGTAAACTGTACCTCAGAAAATATTGAAGCATGGCCAGGAATAAACATATTGAAAGTAAAATAAAAAATCTTCGCTGTAGAGATAAACCTAGAGTTCTGTATTTCATTCCCACATCACACATTGAAGGCTGCAGATTGACAGCCGAAAGGTCATAAAATCAATATTTTAATCAGAGAATGTGTTCTATTTTACTTTCAAAATTATTTCTCATTAGACAGTGCCCATACATACAGTAGGTAACCACAACAGACATGTTGAAATACAATTGAGTTTACTCAATGCAATAACTTGTATTACTTACAATCCCACTACCCATTTTATCCTCCAAGAACGGGTATTTTTTGACAATCATCATGGCCACATGTTTCCTTTCCAGTTTTGTGGGAAACAAACTATACACTTGAATAGCGGAGCAAACATCTCGTGTAAATTCATTCCTTTGGCTGCTTGACAATTTACTAGCTTCCAGACCAGCACTAATACCTGGTGAAAACTGGGAGAAACAATGGTACAAGTGATTTTTAATTAAGAAAGATTGATTAATGACGATGTCCACCCTAGCAATAGAAAGACATAAATGATAGAGTACAGTGCTACTTACCTTAGTAGGCAGTTGGAATGACTTAAGCCATTTTCCGCCTGACGATTGCTCTTTGAAGCTCTCACCAAAGGAAGGAGGGGGTGTTCGGACAATGTTAGGGCTTGGTGACCTTGAAGTTGATGGAGTTGACGGACAGGAGTCTGAAGAGTGGCTTGGGCGTCGGGAAGGTGACGGTGAGCTAAGTCGAATAGATGGTGACAGGGGCATTGTCGGAAGAGGAGGTAAAGGTGAAAGTGTTTCACTACCCTAAAACATGTAACACACATGTTTTAGGGTAGTGAAACATTGTTGGGAGTGACCCATAAAAGCTGTAGTGCTGCCTGGGGAACAGAACATGGGGAAGCCTGGCTAACTGGGCCTGCTGGTCAATTCGCTTTATCCAAGAGAGAAGAACAAGTTGTCGACTATCAAAAAGATAATGGCACAACTATAAGTCCAGACAAAGTCAAAAGGCCTATTGCTTTATATTAGTGCAATTACTGTGACTGAATTTTATCACAATTTTAAACTGGTTTATATACCCCCTCGAAACTATATAAACCTAATCTACTGCATTTACTACATTACCTATAGTATTGCCTCTTTTATGGTCTACTGTTTACAATATGAATGCTCTGTAATAAATACCTCGTGGTTGTCGTCATTTGACTCGATGCTGTCTTTGTAGGCGCGAATTCCACTTCTTATGCTGACAATCTACCCGACTTTGACTCCACACTGTTTTAAGAGGCTGTCGCTTGTTGATTCAAGCAAATCCACGGTAGTAAGCTGCAGGACAGTAACGATAGATGAAACGAGTTAAGTGTAAAATTAGAGTGTGGGAACGATTACACATCAATAATATGCAGATATTATAACATACGAAGGAATCATCAAATTAAATCCGCACCAAACCATACCTCGTCTTCATGTAAGCTACCAGCTTTAACCAAGCACTCCATCAATTCTTTTGACATAGCCTATCATAGTACGAAAAGTGTAATAGCGAATATAGCGTGAAGGCCAAGTTCTATACAATCTCCTATTCGCGGGCAAATGTTACTGACATTTTTAATACCGTAAAAAGAGTCAGATAGTATAGCGAATAATTACAATATACTCAATCAGTAAATACCTCAACAGTCTCCATTACTGCTCAGGTATATCCTTTCGTTTTGTTGTGCTGCTCAGGGAAAAACTGTTGAATATTCAAGACTCGATTCTTCGAAGTTCATCCAGCGGTAGGCAAAAGAGAAAGGAGGGCGACAGTTTGAAATTGCGCGGATCAATGTCCAATTCACGTGACACGATTTTTCAAGCTTGTGATTGGTCATATGTTGATAACGTCATACGTAGAGACCAATGGCAGGCCACCAACTGGTGAAAGTGGAAACCCTTGTCTGGCAGGGCTCAACGCGCGCGAACGTTGAGCCCTGCCAGACAAGAAGTTTGTAACCATCTTGGGTCGAGGGCAAATAAATATAAACTTGGTATGTTGTTGTTTTCTATTTGCAGTAATTTTCTGCTGTAAGGTGTAATTATCCACTGTCTCATATAGGTAACTGGTGATAGTTATCTATTAACTATAGCCATAGTCGCACTTTAATATTTTACTCTAATATTTACCAGAATATTTTAGTATGTCTAATGCCATATTACTCGCCAGTAGAGGAAGTCTAGGAGTGTAGATTCCAGTTAAGGCATCAGTGCTGTGAGTTAAGTCCCTCTTCTTTTGTGTGTCTCAAAAGCATAAACAAATGTGGACCATATTTTATATTACAGTATTTTTGTTCTGAACTCATTAAATAAACAGTTTTTACCACAAGGACTTTTATGTCAATTATTTAATGCTAATGTGAATTTGTGAATTGCATTAAATCTCTTAGTTTGATATTTTCTTCGGGAAAAGCATCTGATCTAAAGTGTTATCACCTACATTCTGTTTACATTTTTGAGACATGCACAGAAATGACTGTAACCTAACATTTTGGCATTTAATGATTAATCTGTTTCAGCTGCCTTATATTACACGCTTGGGAACATTAACCCAGTGAACCGCTCCCACATGATTAAATAAATATAATATAAATATTAATAAATAGTATGTCACTAACAATCATTCAAATAAGTAAGCTGTGTATAGGTTTTGCAATTAATGGCCATATTTTGTGTTTTGATTGACTAAATCTTGTAACTTATGATTCATCAATATGGCTTGGTTTTTTTTTAAGGTTCTCTCTAAATACACATACCAAGTTTTTATGAAACAAGTAAAACTATAGCTGTGTGTTTGTGCTTAAAGCAAAAGTACCATGCCCTGTGTGCATCACTTCTAATGCATGCCATATTGTTTTAACAGTCCACTGTAAGTAAATCAGAGACTGTCGGGAAATACTGCATGTGTCATGACGGCACCAGTAAGTATTGATTTACACCAGTAAGATTTCCAAACGTGAGTTGGTGAACTTTTCAAGTCTGGAGACCCAGCAAGTTAAATCAGTTGATATACAATTTGTATCCTTGTGTTCCTGTGCCCTTTCAGATGCCACCATGATATACAGTATGAAAGTCTTGATATATAATAAAGTAAAAGCAATACATACAAAAAAAGACAGTGGCACTGTGTCACATGGATTGAGAAATATTAGTAACATTTTACACCAAAATATAAAAAGATGAAATATTGAAAAGATACGTACACTGGAGATTTTGAGAAGTTGCGCAGTTCCAGAAGCACGGTCTTTCAGAAGATTTGGCAACATCAATATGGCAGCAAGTTCTTCGACAGCTGTAAAAGTCAAATATTCAAAAACTATTAGAAATTGTGCAGCCAGCTGTAGCCAGTGGTGTACCTTTTACAACTTCCCAAGACAATTGAGACAAAGTTCTATAAAATGTAAATGGCACAACTATGTAACAATATTAGGCTACAATACTTGATACCAGTACCGTACTACATACACACCATGAAATGTTACCAGCCATATCATAATACGGTATGTTCAGAACAAACCTATTGGGACCTGCATGTGATCAATTTGCAGCAAAGCAACTCTTTATCAAATTGCAATGGTAATAATTATTATGTATACCACGCGGTAACATACAGGTAATTCAAAAACAGTATCCTTTTTTAATAAACCAATTGACTATGAGCATACAAGGGGTGCTGGGTGTCACTTATTGTGAGGGTGTGGTGTAAACAAAATAGCTCAGCAAATGGCTAGCTCTGTATTTTTCATAGTTCATCATTTAAGGTTTTGTCAAAAAGTAAAACCTTTTTTGATATACTGTATAGCTGCAGTATATGTTTACAACAACAAATTACAAAATACCTGATTGGGTGCCATCTGTGTTTAGAATGGCCTCTTCCTTGTTTTTGAAAGTGTTGCTCAATGGACTTTTAGTTCTTGCCAACTTCAAAATCTTGTCTTTAATGCTGTCTTTGAAGGTACTTGCCATTTTGCGGATCAATGAATCATCATCAATGATTCGACCAAATTCAGCTTTCAACTGCAGAGAAAGAGAAATAATACATTATTGAGCAAAACAGAATAAACAATGCAATACACTCAAATTAGACAACACAAACTTGTTGTCTATTACAGACATAACATGTCCAACTATATAAGTTTGTTATCAACTTGTAACAAGGCTGTTAGTGTATCAAGTTGATACAGCATTGTGGAAATCAAGTTATTAACAAGTTCATGGCTGAGGAACAATATCAAGTTGTTAGAACAACCTTGTAGTAAGGCTGCAGAATGAACAACTTGTTAGCAGTGACTTGATGTAACAACGTTGTAGCAAGTCTGCTGCAACCTTGTTACAACTTGTGTGATTCCTGGTGGGTAGTATTGGCCCATCTATCAGTTCCAGAAACTGGAGCACATGATTATGAAATGACTTACTTCTGACATTAAACTTAATGCAGGATATTCTTCCAAAACATCAGCAATGGCCTTCTGCTCCATCAGGACACTTTTTCGTCGCATAGCATATGTTATCCCCATTAGCTCCTTTACCATGGCTGCATTTCTATTTGTGCTCTTTGACATCTCTTTATTCATGGCTTTTTTGTGCTCCTTACATGTTTCCTCAGTCTCTCCATCAGGCAATTCCGGAACTCTGTTGGTGTCTACCTTTTTAACCTTTTTTGGTTTTACTGTTTCCTGAACACCGTCTTGCTTTGCAGCTGGTCGGCTGCTTGGTGGGCGCTTTGTTTTCTGAACGTTCTTGAAACGAAATTTCATTGCCTGTTCCCATGAAAACTACAAATTGACAAGTAAACTGTACCTCAGAAAATATTGAAGCATGGCCAGGAATAAACATATTGAAAGTAAAATAAAAAATCTTCGCTGTAGAGATAAACCTAGAGTTCTGTATTTCATTCCCACATCACACATTGAAGGCTGCAGATTGACAGCCGAAAGGTCATAAAATCAATATTTTAATCAGAGAATGTGTTCTATTTTACTTTCAAAATTATTTCTCATTAGACAGTGCCCATACATACAGTAGGTAACCACAACAGACATGTTGAAATACAATTGAGTTTACTCAATGCAATAACTTGTATTACTTACAATCCCACTACCCATTTTATCCTCCAAGAACGGGTATTTTTTGACAATCATCATGGCCACATGTTTCCTTTCCAGTTTTGTGGGAAACAAACTATACACTTGAATAGCGGAGCAAACATCTCGTGTAAATTCATTCCTTTGGCTGCTTGACAATTTACTAGCTTCCAGACCAGCACTAATACCTGGTGAAAACTGGGAGAAACAATGGTACAAGTGATTTTTAATTAAGAAAGATTGATTAATGACGATGTCCACCCTAGCAATAGAAAGACATAAATGATAGAGTACAGTGCTACTTACCTTAGTAGGCAGTTGGAATGACTTAAGCCATTTTCCGCCTGACGATTGCTCTTTGAAGCTCTCACCAAAGGAAGGAGGGGGTGTTCGGACAATGTTAGGGCTTGGTGACCTTGAAGTTGATGGAGTTGACGGACAGGAGTCTGAAGAGTGGCTTGGGCGTCGGGAAGGTGACGGTGAGCTAAGTCGAATAGATGGTGACAGGGGCATTGTCGGAAGAGGAGGTAAAGGTGAAAGTGTTTCACTACCCTAAAACATGTAACACACATGTTTTAGGGTAGTGAAACATTGTTGGGAGTGACCCATAAAAGCTGTAGTGCTGCCTGGGGAACAGAACATGGGGAAGCCTGGCTAACTGGGCCTGCTGGTCAATTCGCTTTATCCAAGAGAGAAGAACAAGTTGTCGACTATCAAAAAGATAATGGCACAACTATAAGTCCAGACAAAGTCAAAAGGCCTATTGCTTTATATTAGTGCAATTACTGTGACTGAATTTTATCACAATTTTAAACTGGTTTATATACCCCCTCGAAACTATATAAACCTAATCTACTGCATTTACTACATTACCTATAGTATTGCCTCTTTTATGGTCTACTGTTTACAATATGAATGCTCTGTAATAAATACCTCGTGGTTGTCGTCATTTGACTCGATGCTGTCTTTGTAGGCGCGAATTCCACTTCTTATGCTGACAATCTACCCGACTTTGACTCCACACTGTTTTAAGAGGCTGTCGCTTGTTGATTCAAGCAAATCCACGGTAGTAAGCTGCAGGACAGTAACGATAGATGAAACGAGTTAAGTGTAAAATTAGAGTGTGGGAACGATTACACATCAATAATATGCAGATATTATAACATACGAAGGAATCATCAAATTAAATCCGCACCAAACCATACCTCGTCTTCATGTAAGCTACCAGCTTTAACCAAGCACTCCATCAATTCTTTTGACATAGCCTATCATAGTACGAAAAGTGTAATAGCGAATATAGCGTGAAGGCCAAGTTCTATACAATCTCCTATTCGCGGGCAAATGTTACTGACATTTTTAATACCGTAAAAAGAGTCAGATAGTATAGCGAATAATTACAATATACTCAATCAGTAAATACCTCAACAGTCTCCATTACTGCTCAGGTATATCCTTTCGTTTTGTTGTGCTGCTCAGGGAAAAACTGTTGAATATTCAAGACTCGATTCTTCGAAGTTCATCCAGCGGTAGGCAAAAGAGAAAGGAGGGCGACAGTTTGAAATTGCGCGGATCAATGTCCAATTCACGTGACACGATTTTTCAAGCTTGTGATTGGTCATATGTTGATAACGTCATACGTAGAGACCAATGGCAGGCCACCAACTGGTGAAAGTGGAAACCCTTGTCTGGCAGGGCTCAACGCGCGCGAACGTTGAGCCCTGCCAGACAAGAAGTTTGTAACCATCTTGGGTCGAGGGCAAATAAATATAAACTTGGTATGTTGTTGTTTTCTATTTGCAGTAATTTTCTGCTGTAAGGTGTAATTATCCACTGTCTCATATAGGTAACTGGTGATAGTTATCTATTAACTATAGCCATAGTCGCACTTTAATATTTTACTCTAATATTTACCAGAATATTTTAGTATGTCTAATGCCATATTACTCGCCAGTAGAGGAAGTCTAGGAGTGTAGATTCCAGTTAAGGGATCAGTGCTGTGAGTTTTTTCCTCCCAGCACCAAAATCCAGCACATAAAATGATAATTATGCCCTTTTTAGCAAGTCGCCGTCTTGTCGGAGATACAGATTATACAGACATGTTGATTGTACAACATGAAGGAAACTCAAACTCCTGTTTATGAGTAAGTGTTCTTGAAATTAGATATTACAAATGTATTTCCATATGTTCAAGTGACCACGAGTGATGAAGATACATTTCAAATAAACAACAATTTTAATTAAAAAACAAGTGTATTTCATTTAAAACTTTTTAAGATTGTGTCGCTAATGTCCATCATTTTGTAATTTACAGGCCAAAGTCTGTAACCATACATGGAACAAAATATAAAGTTGGTGTCATCATTCATGTTGGACAAAGTGATGATGAATGGCCATTATTTTGGTTAGTTGAGAAGATTGTTGTTCTCAAGAAATTAGTCAGGTTCCTTGTGACTCAGAAGAACACTGTCCACTTTAGTGAGCACTTCCAGTCATATGAAGTGACCACTCCCACTTACCCAGAGCAGAAAATTATTTCCCATTCTGACTTTTCATGCACTTTGCCACTTAGCCTATGTAGAGCGTATGGCTTGAACAACAAATGCAGCCGATATATTTGTTATAGGTATGATTTGGAATTTCCTTAAAGATGTAGAATGTACATGTAGCAGGCATTTGGAGTTATTTGCATACAACAGTGAGTGTTTTCAATCACCTGTTGAAAAGCAAGTACCTGTAATTAAAAAAAAAGTAATTTCGTGTTTTTTGTGATGTGGTATTTTATTCATCACATTGAGTATAATATACCGAAGTGACTCCATACAAGATCCCACTGTATTCCCTGTTTTGTAGTAGTGTTATTTTAACTCACTAATGTAATCTATCAATGTGTACTGTACTTCTGTCTGGATTAAGAAAAAAATATTGTAATATTTCAAGTGGTACTCTAGCTAGTTTTTCTTTAGATGTTATTTAAACTCATTGCCAATTGTATTGTACAAACCTCATTCTTCTTTTGAGCAGCTTTTACTTTCGATTTTATTGTGTTCTCTTATTTAACTCTGTCTGGCATTAAATGTATCATGTGATATTTGAATTTAAATATAATGTGCAATTTAACATTAGGAACATTTCAATCCTCTTTGGAGAAACCTTGGGTTTCTCCAAAGAGGAGGGTGGAAGGAGACCTCTTCTTACCTCAGCCTTCTGCATCAGACAGGAGAAATACAAGGCCTGACATTTAGGACTTATTCATTTGTTAAAAGATATTGTCCAAATGTGTCCCAGAGCGATATGTGCCACAGCTGTAATTGACTGAGACAATAGCATATTTTAACTATGAAACTCAACACAGTGACTTACAGGATTTTGCTCCACATATTTAACTCCTGTCGGAGTTGAAACTACTCCTGGAGTTAAACTATTGCAGTTAAATTCACTCTACTATTTTAACTCCAGTTATGGAGCAGTTTCTACTCTTCCAAAAGAGTTAAAATAACTCTGAGCAGAGTAAAAATTTTGGGAAGAGTTAATATAACTCCAATATTGGAGTTATAATAACTCTTATATTTTAACTTCTTTAAAAGGAGTTGCTTTAACCCCCTCCAAGGAGTTACTTTCACTCCTTCAAATTAACAGTGTACATATATACATATACATATATACACATACACATACACATACACATACACATACACATACACATACACATATACATATACATACACATATACATATA
>JAOBAZ010122218.1:0-19008 GCA_026546875.1 Pteroeides caledonicum | reverse complement strand
ATAGATAGATAGATAGATAGATAGATAGATAGATAGATAGATAGATAGATAGATAGATAGATAGATAGATATATTTAACAGTTAGACCATGAGCTCGAGTCGTACATGAACTGAGATGTACACCTACTACACATGCAGAATAATTGTTCACGCGATTTTGTTTTACAGCCGGTGTCTTTCTGATGTCTTTTACCAAAAATATTTACCAGGAAATTGAAATATTCGTGTACTGTATTTTTGACTTTAATATGAAAAATTATTATTAATAGCACGCCACAGTAATGCATGTTGTTTTAACAACTACATTAAAAAATTCGGAAATTTTCGGCTTAAGGTAGATTAGTGTTCTTAAATCAAGCAACTGGCAAGCGATTATGTATGCCATGCACAGTAGCAATGGCAGAACCAACTAACAGGTTGGTCCTACCAAACAAATTTCAAATTCTTCTTCTTCTTTGCTTTACTCTTTAGAAAGTGATTGCTTTTACGGTTCTTGAACACGAAAATGTTTGTATAGCTGGACTAAATTTTTAGGCTACATGCTACGCTACTGTAACGGTAGACGGTAAAACTGGCCGGCTGAAGGTGGTTGGCGTCAGGATCGGCATGCGTCCCAAAAAAAAACTGCCTTAAAACAATCCATGCGCCGTCCGTCCAACTCTGGCTAATTCTGGAAAAAAACAATACGTAAAACTGAGATATATAAAAACGGAAATAAATGCGTTAGTGGGGCCCGAAGACACGCAGGTGTTTCTGTTCAACAGCAGGTGCTCTAAAAATAAGAAAGAAAACAAACCTTGAATGTTTGGTAACCTTGCCATTGCTGTTGCCATATGATGAAATCCTGATTTTACAAAGTTTAACTCTTTCGCTACTAGACATAAGCGGTGGGAAAAGGATTATTGAAGGTGGCTGACAGAGTGTTTATACAATTTTTTAGCAACATTTTGTGTAATAAAATACTGTGTGAAATAATGTAAATGTAACACTAATATAACGTAATAATATTAAATATAACACTAAAAAGTAATAATAACGCTGGTCTAATATAAAGAGTGGAATGGCTGATATACACAAACACACCAACTGTTCAAATAACCGTCAACTGCAATTATATTCTTTACTTCTTAATTGTTTGTTTTGACTTTTGAGATTTGAGTTTGGAAGGTTTTTTCTATCATAAAAAATCGTGGTAGTTAATCTTAACTTGTTCCACCCTTTATCTGATTGTTTTTCGATAATTTGAGCAACACGTATATAGAAAGCTCATCTCTCTCAAAGTTGGACTTTACCCCCTCCCCGTTTTCACTGCCTAGATTCTAGAGAAACCACAGACACTTCAAGAGTTTTCCTCTGACTAACGAACAGGCGATGTAGCAATTTTTAGGAGGCAAGTCTTGCAGTAAAAGTGAACCTGTTTGTTAATTTGTTTTTCTTCATTTTTTTCTACTGAGGGGAGATCAAAAGCGGTCAATTTAGTGTTTTAGATTGTTTAGTATACCAGACTGTTTTAATTGTCGGGGATAGGCACGTATATAATACCGAAATTGTGTGCGCAATTTATTCAATTTTGCGCAGAATTTCTTTTTAAGCAAAAACTGCGCGAAGTTTCACAAGATTTTGTTTTGGATACATTTTTGGGCAGTAAGCATTTTACTGTCTGTAGCATCAGATCATTTTACATGTACTAAAAAGGTTAACTGAGTCTTACCTAATGAACTATTCTGCCAATTTGTTCTTTAGCGAGCAAAAGCGGCCATTTTAGTCTTTTACTGTCTAACTCCAAACGAATTTACTTGTCGTCAAGAGATTTTGAGCTGGTAGTTAAATTGATTTTTAAGCTGTATAACTTCCGTGGTCTAGCAACAAAATTATGCATGACCATGGTCTGTGCGCACCTGGCACCGGAGACGATAGTGACAAACTTAAACGCTCAGTGTTTTATTATGACCCATGTTATAGCAATGCAAAATATCGCTGTACTTCAGTGCTTAGTCCGACAAATTGCTTAGTTTTCAGACAAATTTGCGGTGAAGTTACCATTCAAAATTGCTCATTTAAAACTGTTTATTGCAATATTTTGTGTATACCAAACGTAACAATGAAATATTATGTAGCTTTGAGATACAAAAACAGGCGTACATGCTAAAAATTTCCCCAAAAGCGGAAAAAGTAAAAAATCACAATAAACTAAAGGGGGGTTGCCTGCGCCACCCTATCTAAATTTCCGCCATTGCAGTGCATTATTCAGAACAGAGTGAACATTGAATGGATTTATAACATATGAAGAGGATTTAGTTTTATTACCAACTGCGATTAAAATTACCTAAATTTAACTGGGCATGAATCTTCCAAATATTTCGAATATTTTATTTATGGTATCGGATTTGTTATGATTAAAATCAGTTAGAACTTAGAAGAACAAAAAACTTCATGTTGTCTGTAAAACAACAAAAACTACAACTACTACATAGAAATCTTGTACTTGAATGAAAAAGACATCAAAGAAGTTATATGAGTTTGGAACACTCTTATGATACAAATTTCTAGTGTAAATGTTCTCTTTTAAGGACTTAAGTTCTCAAAGCACACTACAACTAAAAATATTGTAGTCTGCAGTGGGTCTACAGGAATGCTGGTATATACCTATAGTTAACCATGACGCACACTGAGACAAAAATATCAAGTCTTTTTTTTGAAGCAAGCAATTAAGTTAATATCCATGCCGAGTGTGGCAGGTAAAAATGTAAACATTCTTTGTTACTTGAGTACAAAATTTTTCGGCGAGTATTTTTTCAATTTTTTACTTCCCTGTTTTAATTTTGCTCTGTACAGTTATTTCGTTCAGCAATTTCTCATAATCTGATTTATTCCCCATGATACAATATGATCCATTGCATATGTGTATGTCGTAATTACGTTATACTCCATTATATTGCATTAATCCGAGCAGTAAAATTTAACATTTCTGCCTAAAATGCTTTGATTAGTTATGTAATAATATGTCTTATAATAATATGTATTGGCAAATAATGAGCTCTATTTCTAAACGTGACGTAATATCCATCTAGTTTTTTGTAAGATGTTAACGAGAATGCTCAACTTGCAATAATTTATGTTATTGCAAGTGCAACCAGTAGCAAAGCCAGCCCGACAATTTAGTCATGCTATGCAAATATTTCCATGTTCAACAACCGTAAAAACAATGAATTTCTAAAAGAAATGAATAATGGTAATGATTTGAAATTTGCATAGCCCCTGATGACCAACCTTGCAGGCTGGCCTCGCTACTGGTTGTAACTAATGTATTGGACATAGAACTGTTACAAAAACTAAAATCTATATAACGGTTAATTGCTGGATATTTTTGCAGCAAATTTCCAGAACATAAAAAATCTCTGAGCAGTTCCAATGCTGTTACAGCATCGAAATTACTGTAATCGTAGAAGTTGAATAGGGGGTGCATAGGGTGTCTATTCGCTTCCCTTTCTGCCTCAAACCCATGCAGGAACATACAGAAGATGTGTTGTGATCCTGAAATGCAGTTAAGATTATCCATAGACAAAGTTTGTCAAAAGAAGGGCGTAACTACGATGTTAGTCAGATGTAACACAAAGCAAAACTGAAAATTCAAAATTCATAACAATTCTATTGGTTAAGCCTTCCCAGAACATGAAGAATCTGACCAAACTAGTTTGTTGTTCAAGTTAGTTGAATTGTTAATTGTGAGCTGTCTAATTAATTCTTATCTAAGTAACTTCTTCATTCTCCCCTAGTCAAAAGACGTGTTTTTAAAAAGGAAGTGTTGAAGATTTTGACTTTTGCACATTATTCAGTTTACAATTTTACGATTAAACAACGTATAGTCACACCATGGTAAAACTCCTATATTTTCTGCTACCTTAGATATACCCAACTTTTGTATTGTCCGGAAAACGATATTGGTATAAGCGCTTCTGTCGTGGTTAATGAAAGTCGATATCAGTAATGTCAGTACTAGGTACGATTTACAATAATATATGCATCTAATTTTTGATGAATTGTTTCATTTTTGATGTGCATACCGGATGTCGTAAAAAACCCAGACCTTAAGAGTTGATTCGCACTATATATAGATAAAGCCAGATAAGGATAAGGAGAAACAAAAGATAAAACAACAGAAACTGACATAAAGCCCGCCACACTAGAGCTATGTGCTCTGCGCACGTTCAGTTGTGACCATTGGCGTAAGTAGATTCCTCCACTGTGCGGGGACGTTTTGAGAATTTTTTTTAGATGGCACGCGTGAACAAAACCTCCCAAAACGTTACCGCACATTGGAGAGATCTGCTTACACTAATGGCCACTAGTGAACGTGTGCTGAGCACATATGTGGGACGAATTTAAGAACAGTCATAGACGAAGCATAATTTAAGAGAAAAACAAAACAAAGGGAAATTTCCATTCATTTTGTATTTACAAGTCCCAGAAAATAAATCATGCTCTGTTTTTGCATCAATCTTATGTTTGTGTTGTTAGTGTAAACCATCCTTTGGAAATCGTGATGATTTGATATTAGTCTTCGTTATGCTATTGGAACAATAAACCACATTAATTCTCTAAATAATTGTTTCGAATGGGATTTAATAGTAAGAACTTTTTTAAATAAAATAAAACAACATTTTGTCAATCTTTGTCTAAAATATTTGTTTAACATGTAAGGTATTATACTACTTAATTGAGATAAAATTTAATTACTTTTTTTGCAATTCATGCAATTTATATAATGAATTGGTACTGATAGATTGCACAATTTTGCTTTTAATTCAGCATGACTTCTTCCGGATTTTTCAGTCTTACATAAGGCGAAAGTATTTGTAAAAATCGTTCTGTTACAGATTTTTTTCTGTTTTACCGCCTGTTCTGCGATGAATTAAGTTAAAGTAACTTTAAAGCATTGGACAGCGAATGCGAATAAAAGTTGAGCAAACGGCGAGGCGAGTTCATTTATCATCTTATATATTCATTTTAACCACTTTACTTTGAAGAGGAAATAACTAAATTTAATAATTTATCAATTATTCGGTTTACTTCACAAATTTTAGTAGAAAGCATAAATTAATTTATTAATTTCCATGCATGCATACACTAAAAATACCTATACTACAAATCATATTGTCAACTAATTTTATCCGCTTTATTAAATATGTTTTTCTTGGTTTTGTGTTAAAGATGGGAAGCAATATTATACCAGTATATTTTAACAAATTAGTTGATATGTTACGGTTAGGGGTCACGTCCATATCTTACCACGCGCAACGTCAAATTGGCGTTATGGGTGGGTGGGTTTTACGTTTGACTCTCGACCTTTTTTGCGTGACAACATTTGAATACAACCATACCAAAATGAAAATTTAGCTAACCTTAAAGTAATACTCATCTGAAACTCACTTTAGATTCTGAATACTATGACTCATAATTTTTCCAGATTACTTGGTCCACACTCTGTGTTCGTTGGTTTTGCTTCTTTCAATTTTACTACCGTATCGTATTTATATTGAACAAAAAAAGTTTAACGGGGATTAAAATATCAGTATACCACGAAAACGTTAATTTGACGTTTTACGTGGCAACATGAATATAAACGTGACCCTTAATATAATTACAGAAATGTTTGAGACTAACCGTAACATTGCATTATGCCTTTAGAAAATATTCAATCACTCATGATCGAAAGAAATTAGGCTTCGTGTCTTGATATGGAGACAACGATTATCGCCTCTATTACACTTGACAAAATTAATTGAAACGTTAAATTAACAGCTCGAGTAACAATAGCATTTATCCACAGCGGGACGGCGGAAATACTTGCCTTTAAGAAGTTTATAGCATTTGGTTTTTAAAATGCGCCAGTCTATCATCTACAGTCTGCACTATATTATTAATAAATGATTTAAATTAAACGATGATATGTGTATGCCTGTTATATACGATCATGTCTGCAACACTATAGTGTTTTCAAATTTAACTTGTGTGAACTTTTAGATTTGATGTATATGCTGCTTAAACTTGGCGTGATTATGTAACCGGTTATACACTGCATGAGTGGTTTTGCAAATTACTTTTTCATGCAGTCAACCACAAATTTATATACACCGGCAAGCCAAGTTCATGCAAGTAAAACTTTACGCAGGTGGGCGTATGCAGAACGATTCATTTTTAACAGTTTTGCTAATCAAAGAGTTACGCAAATGGTATTAATTAAGATATCAGGCGCTCTTAGTCAAGTGTTCGAGACTCAGTAATACATGAAAATACGAAATGTCTATCATTAACACACAGTTTGGCGTCCTCTCTCCAGGATAACTGATGAATTTAATAATTTAGACTAGAAGGCAACACATTGACCTTGCACTAATTGGCTTACAGCTTTCATTGGTAGGACGCGTATACAGTTAAAATTCCTAGGCTTTTGGAATGAATTGACAAATCCTTGTTTAAACAAGAAGAATTACATTTCTTTCCCCACTCAACTATCGAAACAAGTTGGTTCTTTCAAACAAGTAATGTTTATTTTTTAAAATACCACAAGCACTTTAAAAAGATTTTTCTAGATTCAGCTGTTACTGTCGTTAAATAAAGAAAAGTCCTAACCACGAGTGTTCGTCCAAGGAAGGAAGCAATATATGATTTTGGCTCTGGGTGAATGCGAAATCGTCCGACAATACCCAAGGGTCCCAGGAAATCACCTAACTTAGCAGTATTTGTACAGTTGTCATCAAAGCGGGTCACGTGAGAGCAGCATGGGTTTTGGGCACCCGTTATAAGATACCAAACCACATCGTCTCATCTTCACTCACAAGTTAGTAGCCTCGCAGTAAAGATGGATAAGCTTTTTGCTGTTTGGTGCATGTATGAATACCAAAGTCCCAGGTCAACACCAACGATCCGAAGAAAATCACGAGCACCCAAGCTTAAAATTCCAACAACGGGCAGCGAGAAGCAAATTAAGTTTCGATTATTGGCAAAAGATGACATCGCCAAAGTTCGAGAAATCTATGAAGAGGGTCATAAAGATCGGATAATTCCCGCATTTAAGATTGGAATGCATCGATATTTTTCAGTGCTGACCATGCTCATTTTATTCGTTGTTTTTTTTGCAACGACGAAGTCATTCCTGGTTTGTCTCATGGCCGAAATTCTTTACTCGGGGGTGGTGTTGGTGTGCTTTTATAAACTCTTCAACAATCATATCTCACGAAGTCTGGCCAGTGATTTGGCAGATATTAACCAGTATTACAAGACCCACGAAAATTGTACAAATTATAATGACTTCACGAACAATGGCTCAAGCATTTGGGTGGCTGTTAAAAACAATGAAGTCGTTGGTTTTGTGAGCTTTTCACACGTGAACCAAGACACGATCGAACTAAAGCGCATGGGAGTTGCAGAAAAATTCAGAGGTAACGGCATTGGCCTTAATATGTGTCAATTTGCAATTCAGTTTTTACAAGCTACCAAGTATCAACGAATTATTCTCGAAACAACTGAAGCACATAAAGCAGCAATTCGTCTTTACAAGAAATTCCGATTTATGTTGACGGAAAGACAAATTAGAAGATGGGGCCTTGCGAGTATTAATCTCGAACATTATGAACTACCTATAACACGCGTCACAGTTTCGTTGGAAAATGAGCTGGCGCAAGTCTTGGCAAGGTCGCTTATTCAATGAACACATAATTTGAACTTTTTACCCGCACTATAATAACATAACAATTTAATAAGACAATTTAGCAATTTTAATGCTGTGCATATAGTTTTTATGCCACATGTTGTGGGCGAATCACTGTTTATAACAACCACATTTTAAATGAACTTGACAAGTTAACGTATATGGCGTAGCCTTATAAATAATTCTAATACAACTCATTTTGAGAAGATTTGTTTTTAGTTACGGTTTGTAACAAATGAAAGTGCTATATACACATTGTATATATTTGTAAATAATGATATTTTAACTATAGCTTATATTAGGCTGATTTTTTAATTGTATTATACATCTTGTTAAAGATAAACGGAAATTTTTCTCAAATAAAATTTGTACTTTGATAAATTGTTTAAATATTTTTGTATAGATACCATCAGACTAGTCATTATTCGAAATATTTTTAGTTGTCATGACGCGAAAACAAAACTTGCAAAGTTTAATGGACAAGTAGCTATTCTGTAACGTTCCATGAGAAAAGTCATTTTGAAGAGAAATACTGAAATTTAGCCTGCCAGTCGGATAAAAGTAAAAATCGCATCACGATTCCTCTATTTTTAATAGCCGCAACTGAATCATGTGTTTCAGCCCATTCTTAGCGACATACGTAAAATTGTTTTATTGGAGCAAAATTTCTTCTCAAGGCTGTATAACTTGCCTTTTTTCAACTATGTTACATATAACATTTTCGGCCAGATATGGAAAAATAAATTGCTAAAATATTTTTCGTGAATGGGATATTTGGACGTACGTACCCATACCGTTCCAGTTTACTTCTATACATATGGTGAGTCGCGAATTATTTAATTTAGGTGCACGATATCATATTAATTATACATATAGCACGATATTAGAATGACTGATGCTCACCATTTAGTTTACCTCAGTTGAGTAATTGATGCGAAGTATAGAAACCAAGAGATGAAGTCTTGTGATGTTTCTGTGTTTTTTATTTTAATATTGCCGAAAACGGGGACATGAAGCAACTGACTTTTCTCGTGAAGTTTGAAAACGAAATCACTGAGGAAGTAAGTTAAGTACGCAGTCATTAATTTAGCAAAGGAAACTATTACAGGCATATAAGCACCTGTTTCACTGTGTGAGATGACATGCATACAAACCTCATTTCTTCGTATGGTTATTGATTTGTCATAAGCAAAAACGTCAAGGTTTATAACTTATATAATTAATGCTAAATATGGCGCAATGTTAAAAAATTAGACTGTTTGCCTATTCTGTATATGTCATCAAGTTCACAATATGTGTTAACAGCCGTGAAAGAGCTCGAGTGGTGGTGATAAACACCTAATGTTTTACCAGGAAAACAAAAAGTCATTCATGCACACCATGGTTCTTTTGCCGACACGAGTTTTTATCATCTGATCACTGTAAAATTATGGACAAAAAGCAGGCGGGAACCAGCGAGGCAAAAATATATTTTATTGCAATGTAAATTGTATAACATTAAACACAAGGGAGATGTTATGCAGCATGCGTCGCTATAAAACTTAAAGTTTCTTCCTCTATATAGATAGGATTAGTTATTGGCAAACTAGCGCTTTTCTTTGGTATTTTACTCATCAAGAAAAAAGACATAGTACAATTAAAAATTTATAAAAGTTTATATAAGACTATCTTTTTAATTCAACCCTTTATTACCCAAACAAGTCATTGGTATTTTACATTTGGCTAGCTTCAGCTTTGTCAACAGTGATTTAATAAACCAGTTTAATTTGCGCATGACGATGAATCATGGGTAATCAAGACAAAGCTCTAGGACATTCTTCGATGATTGTTTTCTTTTGGTGGATTTTTTGCCTGATTACCAATGAGCGGACATGCATGGTCACCATGTCCGCTCATTGGTAAGAAGTTGCGTTTCAGTGAAACGCAAACGGTTTAATAAGGTGACTTAATATTGGTTGAAACTGATTGCACTTATTTTTATTAGCTATCAAATAATCGTGTATTTTCCATTGGTTACATTGAATTAGTATTGATATGACATTGGGTTATTATTTTCTTTTATTTTTCCTGCAGGTTTATATTGCAATGTGACATTGAAAAAAGCGTCAAAGGTTCAAAACATCCTCAAAATGTTTTGCTACATGTATTCGTTTATTTACCACCATTTTGCTGTTAAGTATTACTTATGATAACTAGGAAACGATTATAAATTGTTTAAACGATTGTATTGTTGGTTCAAATAAACTGCACCTTTTAGGCTCCACTAATACAAACAAAGAAACATCCGTAAGAAATATATAGATAAACACAACAATGAAAAACGACAGTCTACAGGTTTAACAGTATTAAATGGGATTTCTGTCGCCATGAATACTGCGATGAAAGGAATACTAACAGCAGTAAGTATGGTTTTTCATTGAGAAAGAATGAAAAACATTTAAAGTCAACACATTTAAATCAACAGCAAATATCTCCGACACGCCCCATTGAACAGGAGAAATAATGTGCGGGTGATCTGGGCCAAGACGCTATAACTATGATGTAATATATTATCTAACACAACAACACTTGAAGCTATCTTCAAAGCTTATTATATGGAATAAAAAAACTTCAAACCAGTCGTATGACTCGTTTATCACGACGTGCCGTAATACAATTAAGACAAAGTTTGGCCGATTTTTCGACAAATATACACGCCCGAGAGAATTCTTTTGTGAAGATGCTCTTGTTCTGTTTGCATCATCCCTGGTCGTTAGGAGGGTTTTAATGTATTCAGATCATCGTTTCCACTTGGGGTACAGGATCAAAATAAAAAGTAACCCTTTCAAATTTAAATTACCCATAACTTGTATTAATTTGAATTTTATAATTCTGTCTTGTTGTCCGGGTCTTCTAGTCAGGGTAAATCAACAACACAACGTTTATGTACAGATTATTGCAAACGTATCTACAAGGCTTTTCTCTTAGCTTAACTCGTACTCAGATAAATTTATAACTAGGAATCAGTCCCATGTTAAAATGAAAAAATAATTTGATTTGAGATATTAAGTAGAAAACATTGTGTTCTTAAATAGCTATTATTTCTGAGCAATTAGAGTTAATTGATTAATTTGAATTTGAAACTGTTTACTTCTTTGATAAACAATACTACATTGGCATATATGCCCAATGAGCACTTCACAGATGTTTCTGAACTTTTTCTTTTTAAATACAAATGAATTTACTCACCATTAAGAATGACGTTTCATGTCGACATTATGTTGGTTTAGATGTTCAAAGTTACACTACAAATAATTCACTTTGTTATCAACCGAAGAATGCTGTAATTTCAAGGACATTTTCAGTTAGGCATAGTTTATACGTCAAACTTTGTATGTGAACTCACGAATTGTCGATAAGAGGTACGCTGGAAATGAGTTGATTGACATTAATTTAACACGTTATTTTAATGTTTAACGATATGAATCAGACATTGCTCAAAAAAGTTGGAAACTTTTGGAAACATTCCGCTTGATACATAACCAATAATAAATTATAAAGTTCGCAACTTTGTTTCGAACTTGCGAGGGTTTGTCCGTTGTTAATCATCTCGGCAACTTCTCAACTTAGTTCCCAGGTTCCCAAAAAACTTCGCAATCGACGTGGCTAAAGTTTCGTGAAATTAACTGTAATCAGTTTGAATTTATGAAAAAAACAAAGTAGCACAAATGAACTATATGAAGTGTAGTAGCAATACTGCCTTTGCTCACGTACAGACTACGTGTATTTTTACGTCACTACTTGCTATATAACAATTTACTACGCATGTATTAGTTTTTAGAAGGTCATTCCTTTACAACTAAATTCGTTTGGCGTTAGAGTAGAATTATTGCTGCATGGAAACATTCAGGGGCAAAACGAGAGCCATAATTGCATATTCATATATTCGTGTTCTGCCCGACGGATTTCTTTTGTAAGCGAGAGTAAAAACGATCTCTTACAAAAGAAATTCGTGGGGCGGAACGCGAATATATGAATATGCACCACTGATAGATAATTATATACAGGTCAGTGATATGCACCCCCCCCCCAATTAACGCTCTAGTTTCACCGCTGGAAACATTCCTATAATAGTAAGCTGTCAAGCCCTTGATTTTAAGACAAACTGAGACGATCTGCATACATAATAAACAATATATGTGGAAGTCTGGCTTATCTTTTTTTATGTTAATCCAGGATTCCGTCGCTTATGTCATATACATGTACATTTATTCCTTATTCTGTGCTACAAAGTTTGCTTTGAGTGCTTTTACGTCGCATCTTTTGTACAAAATACTCTTCCATATTTTTAAATTTTTAAGTACAATATGGCGTGTGTCGCTAGTAGCGAAAGCGGAAAGGGTTAAAGTGATGGGAACTAACTGCCGTATTTTCACGCGCCCAGATCAGTTATCTCATATCTATAAAATGGCACGTACTGATTGAAAATAAGCATCACGTATAAATAACAGAATCTAAGTGATAATGTATTCAATATACACATCACGTATATGAACCAAATCTTTTAGTATTGCATAAAAAATTGTTATGGGCATGACTTGGTATCTTTTTAATTAGAAACGTGTTTCCATTATTGCACGAGTATTAGTTTTAACGGCAGACCAGCTATTCTGCTTTTACAGTTTTTAGTTTGTCTACATGTAATACAAAGATCTTATAAAATATTATATTAACTGCAACTTTAAGTTTTGATATAGCCTTGAATGTCATGATTTGTCTGATGTGTCTGTAAATCATAGACTATCAGCTGGAGAAATAAGGTACCAATTACTGTTGATGAAATGTTTTGACATTATATTTTTCAGCACAGATGTAATTATGATATATTGCTGGAACAGGAACAAACCTTACGTTTTGCATGTTACGTATAAGTACACCAGGCAAGATTACAGCAATTATATTATACAATTTGCCAACCAAAAAAGAGGCCAACCAAAAAAGTACAACTACAACTATGTACGTTTCTGTGCGCATATATCATTACACATCTGGCTCAGCTAGCAAACTGCTGTTCTGCTCATTAAGCACACTGAACTGGCTGACTGTTCCGCCTTCTGGCGAGTAAATTGCACTGATACCGTAAACCTCCGCCTATAAGCCCTGGGCTTATATAAGTTCGTAAGCCCTTTTTGATCGGCCTATTTATGGTGGGCTTATATACGGGGGGGCTAATGCATGGACTATATTATACTGCAGTGATCTACACCGAACACGCAATAGTTTTGATTATCACGGTATAATACTATGAAAAATTGAAAGTACAACTGAGAAAATCCTATTAACATACAATAACGGCAAAAAAAGCACCAGAAGGAACATGGGTGCTTGGTAGAGGGATTGAACTCCCATGTAAACCATCCTTTACGGCCCTAAACTGCACAAAAAATTTGTTCGTGATGCTTTAAAACATTAGAACATTTTTTTTTAAATAAAGAAAATATACAGGAATTACCTGAATTCTTGTCGTGTAGTAAATATACGGCTTATATGCGGGTGGGTATTTACGCGGGTGGGCTTATCTGTGGAATCAATTGAGTGTCATAATCGTGATGGGCTTAGTGCACGGGGGGCTTGTGCATGGGGGCTTATAGGTGGAGGTTTACGGTATTTGCATCAAAATGAGGGCACGCGTTATACAGTAAAGCGGCTACTCTGTATAGAAGAAGTTCCGTTTGTCCAAATTTAAATAGTTTCTCGCAGTTTCATTCACCTGGTTTTAAAACACAAAAGAAAATCTCAGTTCGCGTGAAAATTTTTCTCATTGGAAACAGTAGCGTAGCCGGCCTGACGATTTGTCCCGCTACGCTAATATTTTGGTGTTCATTGACTGTGAAAACAATAAGTTTCTAAAGACATGAATAATTATAATAATTCGAAATTTACATAGCGGGACAAAATCGTCAGGCTGGCTACGCCACTGTTTAAGTTTAAACAAGTTTAACTCTGTGACATTACACAGGCGGATTTAGAAGTAAGTCAGAATAGTAGTAGCAAACTTTAATTTAAAATTCGAAATACCTGGACAATAATCTCATAATCTTATTGGTAGGATTCACATTTTTTGAAACTGTTTAACCAATAGGGTTGTTATCAAACCATTTTCAACTTTAAATTTTCGCCACCCAATTGTGTAATTTATTCTGGCTTACTTCGGAGTCCGCCATTGCACTAGCTAAGAGTTATATATATGTATTCCCAGTGCAGTGTGACCATATATGCAAATGTTTTCTCCAGACTCGGTCTGATGCACATAGAAACCCCCTCCTGCCTTAAATAATTACTGCGTTTAAAGCAGGAGGGGATGTCTATGTGCATCAGAGCGAAGTCAGCCCGCAAGGTTGGTGCTGCTATGCAAATTTCAAATCATTACCATTATTCATTTCTTCAGAAATTCATTGTTTTTACGGTTCTTGAACCTAGAAATATTTGTATAGCAGGACTAATTTGTCGGGTTGGCTGCGCTTATGTGTATTCTCAGAGCTTGCTTTTTTGCTGAAGCGTTATTTGCAAACATTTTGTCACATCAACCGTGGCAACGGTATTTTTCTCTTGAAAAACATTAGACCATCGGGGAATGGTCATATGAAGAACTGGGAGAGAACTCAAAATCAGGTATAAAATAACGTAAAATTTAAACACAAAATAGAATTTCACCAATTGTTATCTATTCAAATGAACGTAACCGATGTCTCAGTAAAATGGAATCACAACGACGTTCTAGTATGACGTGGCATTGTGTAACATACTCTTAACTATGTTAATGACCATGTACTCCAGTTTAATTAACCCTTTTAGCGTAATTCTTAGCAAGACTGAGTGCTCAACTGTGAGGTGCATAAACTAAGCCGCTTATTGCAATCAGTTGGTGATAGAAAACAGTAGGATCGCACATCTACAACTCACGGTGACATCTTGGAGATGTTGCAAAATCTGTATTTATCAAACCCGGATGAACTGTGAAATCTTTCATAAAAGCTCACTGCAGGAATTTTAAAGGCTTGCCGGCATAATACCTGGATACCTTTAAATTTTGCGCCACTCTGCGTGGTCTAGATTAAGTCTTTTTTATTAAATTTTCATTAATTGAAGTCAAGAAGCAGCAGGTGACACGATATTATGACCCAAGAGGAGGGATTTTTCATTGTTTTTTTTCTAATAAAAAAGACAAGCTTAAAAAACACATATTTAACAATTACCCCCTGCACATCAGAAATTACTTCTCATTAATTTATCATGTCCAGTTGTTTCTAAGATAGCCCAATAACAATCACACTTGTTAGAAAAAAATTAAAAAATAGCGCCATTTGTTTGTCTATTCAAGCCTCCCCCGGAAAACACCGATTGTGAATGCTGATAAGTGATTTTTTAGTTATACATAGGGGGATAAACATAAAAAACAAAATAAATTTGGTTGAAAGACTTTAGTTAGGAACTGGTTTTCTTGACAACTGGCAAAAGGTGACGTATTCATTTTAGTTCTCTACACACACAGACTAAAACGTTTTAGTGCCTTCCCCATCCTCAAATGCTTTGTCTTTTCTCGTAGTTCCCCTCCATTTCAATAATTTCAAAATACACGCGTCAGTGTGTCATATATAAGTAACTAAAGTTCCAAATGCAAAAGTCGTACGAGTATTGCAAGGTAAGCTGGCAAGCGATCTGCAATGCTTTTTGCTGGCAGGCCCGCTTAGTAACAAGCATGCCTAGTAACAATTTTAAAGTTGTTTTGCCCGCCTCCACTCCTCAAGCTCCAATATCGATATCCAGGCTATGTCACTGTCGAGGTTCACCAGCGAGAGTTGAAAAAAAAATTATCAGTTAATGTCGAAGGTGCATATTTTTACTTTTGGCAAATTTCTTATAAAGAGTAAACTCGACAACAATGTAAAACACAAAAACGTCATGTTCCCACAGAAGATAAGCACAACTGATCTCTTGAGCTCTTGCGCGACCCCACTGGCGGCCATATTTGTTCACCCAAACTGAGCTTTATTTTTGTTTTATTTTGTGCTCCAAGAGTTGATCGACTCAATGAGAGTTAACTTCAACAGAAAACGTGACATTTTGGGTATTCTATGAGATATTCTAAATTAGCAACTATATACACCACCAGAGTTACTGATGAGTTCTCGCTGGCCGCCGTATTTGTTCACTTAAACCCGTGCAATAATGAACTAATAAGCCAATCAGATTCCACAGCATTATTAGCCCGCAAAAACGGGTAAAATCTGAAAAATTAAGAGAAATTTTGCTTTGTTCAATTTAATTCCTCTGTTGACGTTTTCAGTACGGTAGCTATCTGACCAAAACCTTACATTTACGACAAGTGTAACCTTCCAGAAGATTTTTGACACATTTAAGACCAGTGGGCTCAATAGTTACTTTATATAACTGGAGGGAGATCTTTGGATTACCGAGTGAGGCCAATTTATAATTGTAATACCTATTACAGTTATAAACTTGGGGTCACTTACCGTTAGTGCGAAAGTCCTCGAGATCTTCCTCCAGTTATATAAATCGAGCTCACTGGTGGCGTCACGCTCACTGGTCCCGACGTCACTAACTGGTCAGGTATAGTGACGTCAGTGACAAGCATTCACACGCGTGGAACACGGAAGGAACACGGGCCCTGCTAGCTAGACGACACAACGCATGCGCACACACCTATAATCCGGGAATCGCAGAAACGTTCTTTCCTCGATTCTAGCAAAATGGCGACAGCTTTAGCAAGACCTGCATTAACTCGAGAAGGTATTTACTTTCTTTTAAGAATTATTGAGCCCTTGTTTTATTAATGTTACTACTGGTTACACTTTACTAATAAATAGTTTAATAAATTTTGAACATTATGTTACAGAAATTGAGCAACAAGCTCAAGATATTATAGATAAAAAGGCTGGAAGTAAACCAACTGAAGACAAAGAATTGGTAAGGTCAACTTAAAGTCGTGATCATAATTTATAACCATACATAGTATAACCTATGTGGCGACAAAGACATATACTATATTGTTATTCTCGAGATTTTAATCTGTCCACGCTAACTTGGGGTAAATTTTTGTCCGGTGCCGCAGTGATTATCGGTATTAATAATCTCTGTAGATGTTAAACTTGAAGTCAATTTTTAGGTACACGCGACATTATGTAAACATGAAAATACATTATTTATTGTTTCTAACATTAAATAATTGCCAGAAAACAGTGTAGTTATGCACCAATCAATGTTAAGCCTCAGGGAAGGGCAGTCGACAATAGGTGATTTTAAATTATTATTACTGAAATATTTTGTCAAACATCCCCTATTTAAAAAATCTGTTCGCTCAAAACTCATCAAAATGCCCTGGTTATTGCTTTGCTTCTTGTTCAACTCTCATGGATTAATGTATCCTGTTTATTAGCCTTTTTGTCCAAATATTCTTCAACCCCCCCCCCCTAATGTCCTCAATGATCACAGTACTGTAGGTTATCAAATATCCCCAGACTTTGGGAGACATGCCAGACACTGGGGATAGCATCTTGTCAAAGCCCCCAAGTGCCTGCCTTTCCCGCTTTGGAAATTTACAGGTGCATTACTATTAAATCTATAATAGTGATAACAAACTACAGACATTCTTAATTTATTCTGGGGAATACTAGAATTTTTTTATGGGTATAGATCTTTTGCACTCTGCAGAAAATCTTCCCCTGGTTATTGCTTTGAAAGTTATAAAATTCAACTACCATAAAGTTTCATTTAGTTCAGTTTGAAACATTTCAACATGAGAACCATAATAATTGTTGAATCACAAATTTGTTCCACATATACCAGCTGTATATGGTTACCAAGTCTAAAATTCTCCAATGACATTAACCTATTGCTGGCAGTGTTTTTACCAGGTTAAAATCTGTGTGGTGGCTGGTTGCAGCCAACACTGCCAGGCATTGGTATTACATTCATAGGTAATTTACTTTTTATTTCATTTGTGAGAAACTTTGACAACGGCTTCCATCTGAATTTTAAAACCTGTTGTGGGTCTTTGGCATTAAAATTTCAATGTATTTTTCTGGGCATGTAATCGCCCAAAAAATGTAGTAGATGTATATAGTTTTGATTAAATTTTGAATTGTGGAAGAATAGTATTAAATTCTAAATTGTTTATTTAGGTTGGTCTTACATCTCAAGGCTTTTTTGATACTGATATTTATGATTCAAGTAACAACAAGTAAGTTCAAATAATCTACCAACTTCTACTTAGTGAGTTAACCCATTGATGGCGAGAGGTTTTTTCCTGACAAGCAAAATTATCTGAGTGTTAGACAGACTAAGATCAGTTAAGTGGTCAGTTATGGCCATCCTGCCCTACATAGGTTAAATTATCACATGTTAACCCTGGTATTACAAATCTTTTCTCTGTCAGATAAGTGAACTCTTTCAGAGGTTAACCCTTTAGCCCCAACTCCCATTCTGGTAAACTAAAATCATCTGGCATTAGACAGGGCTAAACATTTTAATACCATATGGCATCATTGGGGTTACAGGGTTAAGCAGACTGATAGCAACATGATTAACAAACTGAAGGTAAAGAAATACTTCTGTAATTTTCAGATTATGTAAATACTTCTGTAATTTTCAGATTATTTCAGCCATAACTTTTAGCAAAATTCTTTATTTGCAGTCCAGCTATGGTTTATATGACAGTAAATTTTACAATACAATATTATTTTTGGTACTTGATCAAAGGAGAACTTCACAAAAACAAAAGCAAAATGAAATTCATTGTGGCAAAGCAGTTGTTTGATGACAGATAAACTGTGGGTTATATGTAAGAAAATATGGTAGTTGTTTCAATCCTTGAATTTTGCCTTGGTACTCGACAATTGCCAAAGGAAATGAAGGAAAAGAAAAACAGAAGTTAAATAAGTGACAATGATGTTAATTTATAAGAAACAAACACCAGAATCAATGTTATTCAGGCTGTATTAACCTATAGATCATTGGTGATACTGGTCACAATTGTTACCTTTACCCAGTCTAACATGAGACAGTTTTACTTGTCCTCCTGCCATTACCTCCTGCCAACAAAATATTAATGATTAAAATATATACTTGTTTAGATATGATGGCTATGAAATATCCATTCCAACAAATGAACAAGAGGATGTATGTACTTTCATAATTAGTATATTGTTATTTCACCTTCCATGTTTTGTGATAAAATAAAACAACTAGGAAAAAAGTTGTCCCACATCCCAAATATACACCTTTCTCCTATTAAACAT
>JAOBAZ010122217.1:0-29858 GCA_026546875.1 Pteroeides caledonicum | reverse complement strand
CTTTAATGTCTTGGTCACGATTTCGCTCAATTTTAACGGCACTAGAGTGAGCTCTATGTATTGGGTCGTTTCCTACTATACGTGACGAAAGAGGTAACACAGGTTTGTGTTGCAGAAGTACTACGACCACGTCATGTTTTGTATTTCTGCAAAAATGACTAACAAAAGTCGAAGATGTTCGCGTAACGCTTGACCAATATTGGTCGCGAGCCAGCAGGGAGCCAGTCTAAGAACTTTCTGAGTAGGTTTAAAGTGAAGATCACTGCGTGCTCACTCCAAAAAGATGACCGTGCTAACCAAACCAAGATAACCAATTCCAAAGACTACAACGGTGTTTTGAATGTTTTTTACCACTGTCACTACACTGTGCATGCACGATATTAAATATTTCATTGCTGAATTGCGCAAGCATGACTTATAGCACTTAAGCTTAAAACGTGATTTTGATGGTTCGTTCCATTTACTTTTTCTAATTTTATATAAACGTTGTTAGCAAACCACTTCGCACAGCTGAGGAAAATACAGGGACACAATGGGGAGACACCACAATAATTTTTCCATTCTCCACATCTTGGCGTATAACACGACTGTGAAACTACTGTGGTGAAACGTATGGACCGAAAACGTTTCAAGAAAGTCAAATCCCCGACAGCATGTCAGTGTGTGCATGTTGTTATTAATTCGCAAACACATCCAAATGATCCATAGGTAGACTTCGACTGAACTTCGCCGTCTTGGGTAGAACTGTTAATGCTACAATTTTAAACATTTTTTGTAATAAAACTAAGAACAATAGTTTCTTGTCTAAAAGACAAAATGGATACTTTGTAGCTATTTTAAGTTTTTTTTGAATTTTTCTGTATAAAATGTTATGCAATGTATGTGGTAGCAAATTTTAATGTAGCTATAATATTCAATACATTTAACAATAATAGTCTCCTAATGTAGCAAAATGATTATCTTCATTATAAACATGTGTTCTTTCAATGTTATGCATTTTCAGTTGCAGACATTGTTCAGTTTGGTTAATTGCTTCACATTTTTGATCATTTTTTGTTGCATTGATACATGGTAGTGATGGTACTCTTTGGCCAGAATATTTTTCACCACTTAGCAGCTGCTCATCCAGTACTTCATGCCATTCCAGTGAATCAAAGTTTTCATCAAATGGAGTCATATTTACTTTATTGAACACTGTCTGCTTTGGGTCTTGGTGTTCAGGTACCAGACATGTCTGTGTCAAGTTAGCCAGAACTTTGGTACCTATCTCGCCATTTTCTTCTATATCACATTCAAAATGGTTGGCCAAGTCACCAAAAGCAGTTTCTGGAGAGGTGGTAGTCTGTGGTTCATTACCCTCCTGAGTGATTGAAAAATCAGTTCACAATACATGCATACAGCTAGAACCAATGCCAGACATGTCATACAAGCAGACCTGGCTGCCTGAACATGTAACCCCTCCAACACCACCAAAGATTAGTGATATAAAACACAGCAAGCTCTAACCTTCATTAAATTTTCATATCATGCAGGAGAACTCCATATACCAAACAATAAAATCAATATGGTAGATCTCAATATCTAATATTATTTTTTATGTTAGTATTCCAGTACAATTACATAATATATATTTTACAAAATAGCTAGTTACCGGTAATAAAATGTTAATAAAATAGCTAGTTAATAAAATGTTAATAAAATAGCTAGTTAATAAAATGTTAATAAAATAGCTAGTTAATAAAATGTTAATAAAATAGCTAGTTAATAAAATGTTAATAAGATAGCTAGTTTATTCATACCTGGATAACAGTGAGACCTGGTGAAATATAATGATTACCTAGAGTCACCATAAATAACTTTGATGTTAAAGCTTCATGAACATTGCCTAAGCTTTCAACCTGGGAGTTCTCAAATGCAAAAAAAATTATTAAATAATTTATTATTGAATTATGCTATAAACAGTATTTTTGTTACAGTATTTCTAAATGTCGGGTTTCTATTTCATCTACCAAAAGGATTAGTTTTATCCACTGACAATGGCTGTAACTTAACAGGGCAAACCCCCCACTGGGTTAAGTTAAAGTATACACCACATAATAGAGACTAAACAGATTGAAAGGCAGCCCAGCTATGCAACATGTCCTCCAATATTTTGCCAGACAAGCCAGTTCAGCATGTTCATTAGCCATTCAGCTAATTAAGATATAGTTTATGGAGTAATGGCAGACAACATGTAATGTGATATACACAAGATTAACAGATTAACACTTGTCTAATGACATACAATTTTTCTTACAGAGATCATATATTACACTAGAGGGGGACTTGGCATAGCAAACCGAGTAAAACCACGTCCACCGCTATGAGGGGGAACTTAGTCGGGTTCCTATATAACACATTAGTTCCACTTGGTTGACATTGAAACAAGAGCAAAAGATGCAAGATCACTGAAGATTTATAACAAAATTAGTTCAATTACATTGTCCAATAACTGAATATTACATAACATTTAAAATGTCCCAGTATTGATAAATGGCGGACCGATGACATTTGAATAAAGGCCTGGTGCAGATTTGTTGCCACTAATGGCGGCAGAAACTGGTTACAATTTTTACCCCCAATGTCCCCTTTAGTATAATATAAGATCTCTATGGTTTTTCTTGTCCTGATGAAGAGAAAAGCCTCCTGCCATACTGGTACTAAATTTGCTCACAATTTCTGAAAAATTAATATCAAGCAGAGCAACATAGGCCATATACTTGGCCAACCTAGAAATTTGAATTTTAGACTATCAGATTATACTTCACAGTTTTACCCAGGCATACACATTTCATAGGAAAGCTAACCAATTTCAAGGATCTAAATTCCCGACCTCTCTGATGTCACACCACTATAATTAACCAAAATATTTTTTTTCAATGTCAAATCTTTTCTTTTATTAATTTTAAATGAATAAAATTATTAGTGAATATTTCAGTACCGGGTAATATAATTGTTATAATTAACCCTTTCCCTGCTGTACCACCTACTGTGCTGCCCGCAACCACTGCTTTTACTAATTTACTCTCTAATGCCTGACAACTTGTCCAAAGAAGAGCTCCAGAAAGGAAGGAATTTATTAATATAATTATAGTAAATCATTTAACAAAGTCTACCTCAAGTAATTCCTTACAACAATTCCTAAATTTCAAATTTCTGCTATTTTCTATTATTTTCCATATTGCTTCACTGATACAAGGAATGCATCTTTCATACAAAGCTGTTCTCTGCACAATGGAATAATAATAAAAACAATGAATAATGAACAATGAACAACTAAGCTGGGCAATTCTACTACCCCACTGTTGAAGAGTAAGACTTGTCAGTACCATGGTTAGGCTAAACAATCTCTCAGAACAGCTGCACACTTCTCATGACATTGTCACTGTCACTTTGATTACCGTAAATCTTCTATTAAGCACCTGAGGCGCTTAATAAATTTCTGAGGTCATCGGGGGGATGCTAATTAGAAGAGGGGCGCTTATTTAATTTGCTAAACCAAACACTCAGATTCTCTTTCTGTATTTTGTAAACTTTATTATAAACTTGTAACGCAATATAACACAAGTGTAACACAATGGCTTATGTTTTAAATCAGGGGGGGTGCTTATTAGAGAGGCACTTAGTACAAAATGGCTCCAAAGGGGGCACTTAATAGGGGGCAGGTGCTTATTTGAAAGAGGGCACTGATCATATAACTGTTAATACCTCTAAAGAAATATCATGGTACAATGTAACTATATTTTGTTTCTTTCTGAATTTTGGTTAGTTTAAGTAGAATGGTCACACGAATTCTATGCCACGGAAAAATAGCCATTGCTTTCAAAGTAATTAGGGGTAAATAAACGTCATACCCAGACGGTAGCGAAGCCAGCCTGATAGTAGTGATAGGCTGGTCCTGCTTTGCTGATTTCAATTCATAATTATTCATTTCTTTACAAATTCGTTATTACAGTTCTTGGACACGAAAATTTTGCATAAAAGGAGTAAAAATTGTCGGGCTGGCTATGCTAGTACTAGTCAATTAAGGTTTATTTTATACACGCTATTACGATACACAACGCCACGGCGGGGGTACTTTAAATTTAAATGCAAATTAGGATAGTACGCTAAAAGTATATTTACATTTTTATTATCGTAGGTTTTACTTGCTGTTCGTCGAGTAGACATTCCCAGTTTTGGGAATTATATTTACCTATTCAAAATTAAACAAATATCAGTTTATACAGTTTAAATGACTTCAGATGACATTTAAACATATGAAGTCAAACAATAAAAGTTGCATTGTATGTTTTCTTACCAATTTTTTTGTAGCTTATCTTTGTGTACCCAAGTAAATTGTGCCATGAAGATCGCAAAATTCTTTCACTTACTCAAAAATATCAACAAAGACGTAAAGTGTAAACAACTATGGCGGTCAATTTTTCTGGTAAGTTTCGCGCCAAAACCTTTTATAGACTAAAGCTTTTGATTGGTTGATCACATTATGCATACGGGGAACCAAGATAGTTCCAAAATAGCGATTTTCCTGAGTAAATACCAGAGATTTCACTGAGATGAATAAAGATTTATCTCAGTGGTGAATACCATGGTAAATACATTGCTAGAGTTTCGGCGTAAGAACACCTGCAAAATTATTTAAAAATAATAATACTGTGTTGCTGCTATAAGCGCACATTTATTGTGCACATTTACTTTACACGTTGTTGTCCCCAGTCCTTTTGTCGTTTTCAGCGGGTGCGTGTGATCTATGGTGTGATCCTGGCCTTTGAGAACGCCTTGAGACTGCCTTGTTTCTAGACATGCTACATCTACTTGTGTTGTTATGTATATGTGTTGTATGTAAAGTTATTTCTTCTTAGCGGAATTTGCACCAATTGCGTTTGTTCAGTGTTGTGGGCTGCACCAGCGCTGACCACTCGCACGCGGCCTGGTAAAGCTACCGGCGCATGGACTGGTTTTGCAAAGAACACTAAACTTAAACCCAATCTTCTTGTAGTCGTCTCTCAAAACAAGGAAAAAAGACTGAGTACAAATTTGGGAGGGTTGGTACAAAGCCGGCGATTGGCACAACCCCCCGCTAGAGCTATTTCTGGTTCACCACAAGAAATAAACGCAAATAAGTTTGGAAAATTCATTGACCAGTAAATAGGCGAAAATAGATTTATAATATATATATATATGTATATATTATGTACATCAGACATTATAAAACACCAGCACAAAGCTTGATGTGAATAGCTTATTTTACAATAAAACTATTTATAAAATGCATAGCGTTACTTATTTAGTGATATTGAACTTTAGTTCATAAAACGTATGATACAAGGGAAAAGATATTCATATGCATTATTCATATAGTTATTATACGTTTACAAACTGATTTATTGAGACGATCTCTCGCGGACGAGTGTTTAAAAGTAGAGGACTAATCCTGGATTTCTTTAAAATTGCAAAGGAATTCAGAGGGTATGCTGGCAAAACTATAATTTTTTTCCGTGCTGAATAGGCAAAAAATTATGAAGGAAAGTTTTTAAGAAAACGGTTTTTTGAACGCATTCAAATTATAATAGTTGATTAGCTTTCAGGGCTTCCTCCAGCACGTTAGCCGTTTGGCAAAGCTGTAATTCTACTCGCTCTACAAGCCAACATTATCTTTGTGAGCTTAGTCTTGAAAACGAGGCAATCGGCACATCGGATCACAGATTCGAAACGGATTAACTGGAAAAGTGAAAACCATGCACAAGAGAAAATCCTCTTGTATGGTATGTAAACAAAAAAGCACTTGAGTCAATTACCTCGTTTAAACATGTAACACACAGCTAAATCGCTGGTTCGCTTGAGCGACAGAATCATATATAATATCAGTTAATTACTGACTTGCTTCTAACGCCTGAGAACTTTACTTGTCAGAGAGTGAGCTTTTGGAAACCTGCAGAGCTAACGCCTATCAACCCTAATCTCCCCTCAACGCCTTGTTCCAGTAGTCAGGGGGTCCATTACCGTTACTTTCTCCAACGTCAAATGATTTATCAGAGGGCATCTCGATCACCGTATGTAAACGTATCTTACGTATATAAACTATGCCAGGAACAATTTACACACGCATGCGCAGTAAGAATTCTTAAAAATAACTACGTGATTATTTTGGGTCACAATTGTGGCCAACCTTGGTACATAAATAATGCAAAAAAGTACCAGCGAGGACGCGAATTTCGTGTACTATTTCAACAATTTCCTTGATCAAAAACATCACATTGAATAAAATATCGGGGTTCCTGCGTGCTTAAAGGGATCCTCCACTTTAAAATCAAATATCAATTAAATACATTTAAATGGTGTGAAATAAACATCTATGTGCATTAAATTTCTCTTAACTGTATCCTTCATTTGTAATTTTCTTTCGAAGTTGAGCCTCTGAATCCATGGGGGTCGCCATCTTGACTTTTGATGACGTAACTTGGTTGCTTGACATATTCCTCAATAGTTTTCTTCCATTAATTGTATTATTTTCATCATTTCAAGATTCACTACGTAATGACTGATCAATGGCAAGTACTTTGGTCATATTTTACTAACTGTAGGGATTAAATTGGAGGTTATTAACTAGTCAAGCAACCAATCTGCGTCATCAGAAATCAAGATGGCGGCTTCCATGGATTCAGAGGTTCAACTTTGAAAGTAAATTACAAATCAAGGAAACAGTTAAGAAAAATTTAATGGACATAGATGTTTATTTCACGCCATTTAGATGTATTTAGTTGATATTTATATTTAGAGTGGAGGATCCTTTTAAACCTTTCATGGTAGTGGTAAAATACTCGAAATAAAATAGTTTTATAAATGTCTCTGGTGCTGTAATTAAAAATATTAATGTTCTTAAATAAATTTTCAATATTAGCTTTAGAACTTTCTTAGAAATCTTGTGTAACAATTGTTGTATACTACATTGAGTAATAATATTAATAATTAATATTCACTATCTGATGTTTTAGAATTGTTGAATAAGATATCAATTGGTGACTTGTGACAGAATTGGAAAACGTTTCGTTGGAACGTAAAGGCACAGCCTAAGAGAAAATGGCTCTTCTGTTACTGAAGGTTAAGTTTAGTGAAGTGTATTAAAAACATACTTTGCTAGGGAAAAGCAAAGTATGACACTTTCTCCATTCCACTAATTGTCAGTCTCACTATACAGTGATAACTGGTCCCGGGACATGTTCAGAAAACAACAATAAAACTAAATTCCCTGATACTGTATCGCCCAATTAACAATTAGACAACGAGTCCGAGTTGTCTATGAGCAGATAGTCAACGAGGGCGCAGCCCGAGTTGACCATCGCTCATAGACAACAAGGACGAGTATTGTTTTAGTATATATCGTTCCACGCTAGAAATAATACAGTTTTTCTTATGTAAACTAATGAAAATGTTGTTTTTTTGACCGCAATTAGCTCTGGTTTGTTGACATTTTCCCCAACCGTTGTCTATCACCGAACAGACAACGAGGACGGGGAGCGTTTTCATAGCTGTGCCTAGGCAACTTATCGTTAAAAACCGTCAGCATTTCACAGAAATTAGTAGATTTACAGTATTGTACCTGGCATAGTTTAAAATACTCAACTTAAAAAGAAATATTTTATATTTGTTTCATTTCAATAAGAATTCAGAGTTGAGAATTGCATTATAAATACGAACCTGCTGCGAGAAGGTTCTCCATTCTTAGAGATTTATTCTGTGGAATAAATAAAATTTGTCATTTTAAAATTTCTTGGGAATTTTTTTTGAAGCATTATCTACACTCTACAGCTGCCAGAGAAGTTGAAGATCCTACAGTGCTTGCGTTGCTTGTAGCCAGCGGTGAAGAGCGAGATGGTGAGCGCGTGTTGCTTTCCTCCGCAGATAATTCTTCTGTAATGAAGAAAACAGAAAAATTACCGATCGTGAAACATCGCAAATTATCGACCATAAACCGCTCGCTATAACCATGATTTACCATTCACAGACCACCAATAAATACCATTATACAGACACGAGACACCATCTACCTACAGAATTCCCCCCACTAAACGCTACAAACCTACAGTTCTCGACCTAGTCTTACATCGACATGACTTTACAGTGGTTTGCGTTTACAGTGGTTTGCCAATCGCATCCCTTAACCGAAGTCTTTAACCTTAAGGGCCGTTTACACAGGGTATATTAGCTGCGATTTTTCTCCTTTTAACACATGAGATTAATGCTCAAAAGGAGTTGATGAAATGACTTGGAATGCCAGCCTGCAAGGTTAGTCATGCTATGCAAATTTCAAATTATTGCCATTATTCATTTCTTTAGAAATTCATTATTTTTACGGTTCTTGAACATGGAAATATTTGCATAGGATGGCTAAATTGTCGGGCTGGCTACGCTACTGATACCACCAACGCCTCACAACTAAAATCGCCCGTGTAAACGGGTCTTTATGAAGCACGTGTATCCAAGCTTTAAAGCAGTCCTGCAAGAAGCATCATTTCCCGCGGTTCCACCCACTACTACTACCATCAACCACATACCTTCTCTTTTCCTTTTTTGTCTCCTTTTTCGTTTCCTATCGATGTTAGCGACTTCAGACTTCAGTTCACCATACACCTTACGAATATCTTTAATCTTTTCTTGGAGTAAACGTATTCTTTCAGAACTCTCTTCCTTCTTAAGCAGTTCTTCTACAAAAAGCAGTAGTACATGTTTCAACATTCATATTACTTAAGATATAACCTAGAGAAATTGTTTTGTAATCGGTAACACTGAATGCTTTCTCCTTACAGTGTCATTTATTTTGGCGCGTTTTTCCTACTCATGAGATGTTTACCCATTTTCAAATTGTTTCCTAATAATTTACAAAGTTTGTTCATTACAGGAGTTCATTACCTAAGCCTTCAGTAAAATTGTACTTTGGAGTCCATGTCGGCGACATAACGAAAGTTGTCCTATCTGGTAATCCATTTTGATATTCTCCCCCATCAAATGAAGATTGTGAGCTGGGTACCCTTGCTTTTCGTCGACTTTTTGTCCTGCGGTTACTACTCGACTTTTCTAATTTTGTTTCTTCGACTGAAGATGAACTATCTTTTCCCTTTAGCCCATTCCCATTCTCCTCGCGGCCGAGGCCATTACCAAAGAACCCACCATGCTCTGAGAACTCGCTCGCATACGCATCAGGGGAACCGCAATTTGCCGACATTTGTTCGGTACACGTTAGGTCCGGCGTATTGCCTTCGTCCAACGTCACTTCCGGTTCGGTAAATTCCAAACCCTTTGATTCTATCGGAACAATATCGGGAAGTTTCTCTTCGTCGAATACAACGTCAAAGACAGTATCATCTTCGTGTTTCTTTTTGCTCGGAGGTAATTCATCCACGTTACCTTCATGAGGTCGTTTCAGAGAGGTTGATTGTTCAACTTTACTAACAATTCCAGAAGTTGTTTCATTTTTTAAGCTACTTTCAATCGGTTTCTCCTCCTCCATCTCTTCTTTTATCACATTGGCAGGAGGCGAGCCTTCGTCGACAGTAACACCTTCTTTCTTCTTTCCTGGTGACGAACCAGATCGGTTCTCGTCGTCGGATGTCGATGATGACCGAGCAAAAATGGGACTGGGTCGTTCAGGACTTGAAACAGAACATTTGTTCTCTTCTTCTAGTTTAACATCAGAATTTTTCTCAGAAAGTGTAGTTTCACATTTTATATCACCAAATACCACTGCAAACACATGAAAAAGATTAATGTAGAATACAACAGTATAATTACGTTATACCATAGTTGTTGGAGAACATGGTTTGGAAGCTGAATCAAAATTCAACAGAATTTTTAAGCACTTTATTGGTCAACCATCCCAAAATACAATAGACAGCGACGAGGAAGCACCACAGACGTGCATAAACGTAAATCAAAAGTAACGAATATAAAAAGAAATATAAAAAGAAGCATATTCCGAAGAATAGAGCCATCTTGAAATTCAAAATATACATTAAAACAAGAGAGGCGTTTGATGTGTAAATTTTCGACTTTATTTCAAAGTCATCGTCAGACACAATGAAACATAATACTTTACATAACGAGTGGTTTTTAAAACGTAACAAGTTCTACTGAATTTTAAACGAGTTTCCAAAACATGTACTTCAGTAATTAAATGTGTGAGCGCGCATACACACATACACACACGCACAGACACACACACACATGCACGCAAGCACGCACACATACACACACGCACACACACACACACACGCACGCACGCACACACACACACACACACACCAAGCTCGATATTCAAACGAATAGTCAAAGTAGATACTATAGCGTTCTATGTAATCTTGCGTACCTGGAGTACGGACTGGTGTGGATGCAGAGTTCTGTCTTGTTACACGAGGTTTAACTGTGGTAAAGAAAAAAAATTACTAAGAAAAGGGCAATACCTGAAAAGAACATTACTGGAGTGCTTTATCTAACTCGATCCATATATGAGCGATACTGAACAAATAGCAAAAAATTTGTCGTATATTTGACATTTATCCTAACATTTGTGCTCTTACGAAGCTATTAACAAGTACAGTATTTTACCATCAGCAAGATCCAAGGTATCAACAGAACATTTGTCATTTCTATTCTTGTTGTTCCTGCCATTTTTACTAGCTGGCGGTGGGGAAGGGGTTCGTTTTCGGCCTTTTGAGGATACCACTGTTTTTGCTGGCGGTTTTTCTACACTGCCGTTTTTCCCGTTCTTTTTGGCGACTGGTTTTGAACAAGGTTTGGGATTTGGTTTTGACGGAGGTTTACTGGAAGTTCTTGTCCGGGTTTGCTTTTGTCCTTTGCCAATAATTCTTTCATGGCCGATCCATTCATCATGTCTAGAAAAACAAACATTTATTTTTCCAGGTGGAAAACGTAAACGTAGAATAAAAGAAACAGCCTGCTCAAATTTTTATCTTATTATTTATTTAAAATCGTGCCTGAGTGGGGGACACACAAGACAAAAACAATAAGTCGAGTCAGTTTACCTGGCATTCCAACCTTGATAATGAACTAAGTAATATAGCCCTTCTTCTGCATTGGGATCTACTGAAGTTATCTACAACAAATTAAATTAAAAATGTTGTAATATGCAGTACAACACAATACAACACAAAACAGCGCAACATACCACTACACGCAACACCATACGACAACACACAACACTACACTACACACCACACCACTCACTAGGCCACACCACACCACGCCACGCCCTAACACAACACGCCCCAAACAACACAACACAACACAACGCAACACACAACATTCAAAAGATATAAACAGACCACAGATAAATGCAGTACCATGTAATAAAACAATTTTTTAATATTTCAGAATCAAACCAGTGAGATGAACATATAATCAACAATACCTTTGCTTGATAAACTGTTGCATTTCTTCCTCGACCATATCTTACATCAATGCGATCATTCAATTTATATTTTAAAATTCCACCATCACTACCAGTTTCTTGTACTTTCTCCATTTTTCCACTACTTTCACTTCGTTCATCACTTCCATTATCATCATCTACTGATTCATTTGATATACCACCAGGACTATTAACCACGTCCACCGCGTCCTCACATTCCCCATCATGATCCATATTCTCATCCATCTTCTCAGCCACATTTTCTTCCACATTTTCCATTTTATCTTTTTCCTTTCCTAAATCCGCTTTTTTATCCTCTTCTTTCTTCATCACTTTTTTAACATCCTCTTTTTTAACGTCTTTCACACTATCGTTTTTTATCCCATTGTCTTTCTTTATTTTGTCTTCTCGTTTGATATCCAAATGGCTCACAGCCACCTTCAAATATCTCCCATTAGTCCGACATGCCTTAGTCTGACTTTTATTATCACCTAACGTATCTTTAACTATTTCTTCTTTATGTTCATCGTTTAAAACGTTTTTTACATCTACTAAAATTTCTTTTTCATTAGAAACACATTCATTCTCTTTCCCTGCATCACTACACGTCGCATCGCCTGCCTTACTACGCAGCTCCCGAGATTCAGAAGAGCTTTCCAAAGGACTGGGGCAGCCTGTAGAACCAGGTGCGCTAATAGAACTAAGGGACTTTGGAGAACATGGAGACCTAGGGGATAATTTAGGTGAATTTGGGGATTTTAGGGTCTTAGCTCGTTGTTTTTCCGCTTTATTTCGAACTCGTGATCCTCTCGGACGTTTTTCATCCTTATTCTCCTCAGAGAAGTTAAGTTCTTTCAATTCTTTATCGAAGTCGCATTTAGTATTGTCTTTTTGTTTAGCAATATTTTTGGCACATTTCTCATTTTTTCCGCCTCTTTTCCCTTCCGTTTTCTTCTCTCCCAATCTTCGCTCATGTTGTTCAAAGTCGAACAAGTATCTAGAAGAGCAAATACTGAATTAATTAATGGCTTTCATTGTAGTTCACATGACATCAGTTTAGGCCTTTGCCAAAATGCACGCATTGGGGAACAACTGCCCAAAAGAGTTATTTTGAGAACAGACAATACCACACGAGGTTAATTACGTCAAAAAACTAACCCGTTTATGAGTAATATACTGTGATGCATACAACCGTGCTGTTTTATTACGAGAAGACCTTGTAGCGGGACATTTTCGATGTTTTTCAAATGTTTAGCTATTTGCCCACCCGTGGAAACGTTGTAGTAAAATAAAGTTTGCTTTCGGGAAAGTAAATAGTGCCAAGCAACTCAGAAAAGTAGTTTTTTAAACGTCGCCTTTATTTCTGAAACATCGCTTGCCTAAGGCTTAATGCTATCAAGTGGGGAACGATGCTATCAATACTGTCAAGTGGGGAACCATGGGAAACGAAGTGTTAACTAGGGATATTTAGGTTAGACTGCCAGTTGTCTTTAATAACCTTTTCAAGCTAGGCTGTCCAAAACCACCACCGTTGTTCCTCTACTCTTTCTAATACCATTATAATCTACCACTTTCACATATTAACCCATACTGACACAGATTTTGCTGTCTAATACCAGACGATTTCATTCATCAAGAGAAAACATTCCGCCGTAACGGGTCAAGGGAAGTACGTATATCCTACCTTTTATATGCGTTTTTTATATGATATGATGCCGTCGTAGTAACAACAGGAATATTCATCTTTGAATAAACCTTCTGCCAAGATTTTACCTGTAAGAAAAAATATTATTAAAGAAAATAACCTACAAATATGTCAAGTTTATTAACCCTTTCCCAATAAGTACCTACTACCTACCTAATATGAACGGGTTTGGGGATTGGCTTTCCAGAACAAAAGTGATCATTGTCTTTGATTCGTTATTAAGAAAATCAACTTTTATAGTTTTGTTAATCATTTTTGTAATCAACCACAAAGCCTGTTCGTTTACGTAGGTGACAACCCCCCCTTTCCAGACCGCAGTTGACTTTTAGTATTTTACGTAGAGGCTAACGCCAGACGATTTTACTAGCCCAAGGTAGAGCTAGGGTCCAGAAATGGTTAATAGTTATATGATTTGTACAACAGTTGTTAAGATGACTTTACCTTTTCCATCCCATCCATCTGGGATACAATTTTGTACAATTTGAATAAATCTAGATCTCTATGCCCCAGGACAGGAAAACGTACAAGAGGAGTTCCTAAAAGAGTTTCCAAAGCAATATAACACGTTAGTTTTATATATATATATATATATATATATACATACACGTATACATATATACATATATACATATATACAAATATATACATATATACAAACATATATACTGTACATACATACATACATAAATACATACGTTCGTACGTACATACATATATTGAAACGAACGCATTCTGAAACGCGTTTTTTCAGTAGGTTACTTTTTATTATTTACTGTTATGTTTTCATTAGCAGTAGTGTATAATGAATATTATGCCGAGGAGTACATACAAAACACCCAGTCAGTTCCATTAGTCAACCTACCATTTTCGTCCAAAAAACGTTTTAATTTAGTCATGAACTCTTCTCTTTCTTTTCCATCGTCATCATCATCATCCTCCTCATCTAACTCTTCATCAGAGCTTGACGAACTATCTGAGTTCTTATTATCAGCTTCATCACATTTTGTATCTTTCTCATTCCAGTTACTTGGTAACTGTTTGTTGTCCAAATATTTTAAAGCATGTGAAACAGCTGAAATTATTATTATAATTAAATATTGCAAAAAACGTACACATAATTTTGTGTGAGGGTGTAAGTGGTACACCCTGCCCACCAGAAACACTTGGCACTATGCTAAACAAAAATTCACACCTCGTCAACCAATAAGTTATTTCCTAAATAAGTTACATTCTTCCATATGTGACCACCCTCCTTGGCACCAGCTGTGGGTGGATTTGTCAGGTTTCAACATTTACAGTACCACCCCTCCCACATCCGCCCCCCAAAATCAGTCATTGGATTAGAATTGTGTTGTTCTATGTCCAATATTGGCAAGATTCAGATTTGACTTCCACTACCGCTACCTCCCAGAGTTTCATTCCTTATCTGATTGGTTAATCGCAAGAATTAAACCCATATGATTGGTTAATGGTACCTAAACGGTAGCAGTAGTTAAATCTGAATCTCTGTTTTCATAAAACTGAGGTAACTGTGAAATGCTGCATGTAACATTGCATAAATAATGTAAAAAGTCTTAAGACTTTGTAAGTGTGAATTTGGTTCTCTAATGCAGTAAGCCGATCAATTGGAAAGATTTCAACCCTAAATACAAATGAACCACAACATTTCAAAGTCGAACATCTTGATTTTAAAAAACATGGAAATAGAACAAAATAATTCTCACCCGACGATCTGTCTCCTGTCAAAGACGAAACCATCAAGCAAACTTTTTTAGATGGACAGAGTTATATGTCAAGAGATTTACAAGTAAAGAGATTTCAGGTATACCCTATGAGGTGAAGCTGGGTGGAACTTAATTAACAAGGATGGCATGAAATCTGGTTGCAGCATCACACAAAGGACTGAGGGTTGAAAAACGATGCAACCAAACTGTGTTGCAGTGTTGTTGATGCTATGAATACTTTAATGTTTAAAATACATTCCAATGATTTTTATATAGAAAAAAGTATATGTGGAGAAATGGGTATTACTGGCTGGATAAACATTGCTTGAAGCCAACAAAAATTGATAAAAGTTTTACAATTTCTTGTTCTTAATTCCAATACCATTAAATGAAATCCTTATTATTTTTATATTAAATTTGCAGAAAGTATTGAGATTTGTATATACCTGACTTCATGAGAGCACTTTCTCCCTTTAAAAAACTAGGGTGTGAAACAATGTCTTTACAAAATTCTTTTACATCTTTGAGATGAACTTCAAGACTAGAATGTGAGAAATATTATTATTTCCTGGCTACAAGAGAGCATGGGGTCTAAAGCTGTTGTTAATGTATTAGTGTACCAATTATTGCTGTGTCAAAGGAAAACGGTCACCAAGCAAATGAGGACTGGTACAAGGTATCAACTGTCAAACCTTAAAAGGGGGATTTTGTTGCAAAAATCTATTCCCAATCCTTTTCAGCATTGTTTTTAGTCCAAAAATCCTTCCCTGTCCTGAAATAATCCTTCTGCTGCCATAACAATTGACACTTCACATGTCGATGTTATCTTGAACAAAACAAAGTTGAAAAGTTCTGGCAGAACTTTTCAAGAGACCTTGTACCAGACCTCCTTTGCTCGGTGGCAGTGTCCCTTTAATGACAAACTTTTTCACTGTATGCAGTGGCAGTTTTAGACATGAGTCTTAAAAATTTAGGAGCTGGAATACCAAAATTCAAAATACCTGAAAGACAATCCCATTAGTAAAATTATATCCTTGGGAATTGTTTAACCAATAGAATTGTTATCAAGGTATTTTGAATTTTAAATTTCTACCTGACAAGCCATGTAATTTATTTAAACCACACCTAAATTTCCCACTAGCTGTACAGTAATGCTCAGAAATAACCTATTGAGCATCTTGTTCCCAAACACATTGCAAAACATGTTTGTAACCCTTTGGAACATATTGGATATGCTAAGGCCAGACAATGCATTGCTAAAAGCTGTTCCACCAGCATGTTTAAAACTTTAGCCATGGTGCCACTGAGGTACAAATGACCATGCACAATTTACTCTGGCTAATACCAGACAAGTTTTCTCCACCAGGGAGAACCCCCTGCTGGGAATGAGGTAACCTACTGCCGCAGTGATTAATTCCTAGTGCTGCGGTGCCAACCACAAGTGGCCACTGTTCAGGAAAACCACCGCCATGGACAATGGGTTAAAGCTTTGGTGACTAAAGGAATAACAAACAAAAGCCAACACTCACTATTTTCCATCTTTGAATGATCTTACTAAAACATTTTCAGGACTTTTTAAATCCCTGTATTTAGAGTCAACAGAAGAGACCAACTACAAAATAATGGAGAGAGTTCAGGTTACAATTAGCAGTGTGCATAGTAAGAATAAAATCATAACACTGTAACTCACCAAAGCTGGCAGACTAGATGTTTTCTTTTTCTCAGTGACATTCACCATAACAACCTAAAGCAGATATAAAATGCACTGTTACAGCAAGAAACATCTGTTTTGTTCATACAGTATTTTATGTTCACTGGCTAATATCAGATGATTTCACTTGGTAAGTTCAGATCTCTTAAAAGGATACTAGCAATACAGTATACAACAAACTCAAATTAAAAACCATGTTTTGTCCTAGTTTAAATGTGTTTCCAGTTTAAATTTGTGCTTCATGTGCACAATTGTGCCAGCAGATGTGTGGGACACAACCAGGCACAATGGAAATTTGCTACACAAGTGAAAGGTCATGTTAACACTTTGACCACCAAAAACGAAAATTTCCATCTTTTGGCTCCCAACTGCTTACCACCAAAGACGGAAACTTCCGTTTTTCTAACATTTTATCCTACAACTGTCCCCAAGTGTACTCTGCAACTCCCTGATGCTTTATAACATGAATTACTGCCTTGCAAAGTTTGACTAATTTGCATATAAAGTCTGGTGGTAAAGGGTGTTATACTGCCCAGAGGCCTGGCGGTCAAAGTGTTAAAAAAACCCTGTGTTTCTACAAAAATATTGCAGTAACAATTTGGTAACACAGAATACCTTTTGAGTGTTTTCTTCATTGTCAAGCAACTTCTTCTTTGCAGTTATTTGAACTTCATCTTTAGTTTCATCATCATCATTGCTATATTACAATTAGTAAATACAAAATTGTCATTGCTAGGCACATACAGGAAAAAATCTGAGAGAATAACCTCATTGATCAAACACCTGACAAAGTGAAACTTTTTATGGAAAGCTGAAAAGTATGTTGAGTTTGTTCAATAGTACACCAACCAAAAAATACTTTTTTGTAAATGTACCTGTACTACAATTTTTAATGGTCGAAACAATGCTCTTTGGTGCTGGTGAGTTTTTTACAAAATTCAACAAAAAAAACTTTGTACTAAAAATCACTTCCTTTGGTTGCATACAATGTATTATTCTTTTCACACAAAAGGACATCATGATTGTGAAAGTGGTCTGCCCTTTCTTTTGGCAAAGATTCAAACATTGTGGAGATGGACAGTAAAATATGGTAAAACCATTTAGGGTGTTTATTTTGGCTAAATTGAATTCATCTGTGGTAAATCAAAAATCTAGTTTAGTGAGGATTATTAATCAAATGCTTACAGCCATGTATATACTTATAAGTTGCCAAGGTCTAAAATTTAATTTTTTTGTCAGTATCCCCTTGGATACCAAGGTTCAATGTTGTTTGTATTCGCCATAAGAATCCAATATCCAAGTACTGGATACTAGTTACCATTAATTTTAGTATCCAACCTGTCCATTTGTAAACACTTGCAAATTGGAGTACCAGACATAGTGCCATGGTGTAAAGGGGGCCTTAGTTATACTGAACTTGATTTGGTGGATGGTCAATCATTGGCTTTACAAAGTCATTGGAAGACAAAGGTCTTCACCACTATCCTGATTTTTAAAATGTTGTGTTATCCTATTTGGATACTAGCAAAACAGCAGTACTAATATCTGTTTATTGTTTAAAAACTTGCCTAGTTGACTGACGTCTTCCCTTTCTAGACTTTTTTCCCTGCTGCTAAAGAAAAAATAAATATACAAGAATATAATAACTCTATGGTTTATATAAAGACTTGTTTTAACAACAACATTAACTACCACTGTAATTAACCAACAACAACAAAAACTATGGTAAGTAAATTATTTATTTGTTTCTTTATTTAACCCTTTCACTACCAGAGCTTTTCCCCTGACAAGTAAAATTGTCTGGCATTAAGCAGAGTAAAATACTAAAGTGGCCGGTTTTGGTGGGTGTAGTAGAAATGGTTAACTTTGCCTTCACTTTCATTGTTTGCTCAACAACATACAATATATAATAATAAAGTACTAACTAAATACAAATACAATCTTACTCATAGATATTTTAATTAATTACCATATTATTTGCTAATTTCTTTCAATTTAAATATTTTCATATTCTATATATACAGTATAGGTACTGGTAATCATATAAAACACACAACTTTTAAGGAAATAGCCACAACCATTGTGAATCAGTTATTATATGGTAATAAGTACCTGAACAACAGGAGTGCCAAAATTCTCTGGATCTGTCAAAGGCAGATGATCCAAAGTCTGTAAAAATAACCAAAATAACAATCTAGTTATCTTTTTAGGAGATGAAATACTTCTAGCGAAATATAAAACTCCACTAGTTTGAGGACAACTTAAACAAAAAATACTTTAATATACAGTACATACCTCACTTTCATTAAAATGTTTTTCGCCTTTTAAACACAAGGAAGAGCGTTTGAGAGTACGCTCATCACCATCATCAAATACTTAATGAAAGTAAATAAAGAAATTAGGTTTTCTTTGTGCGTAACTGCACACTGTATTTTGCACATTACAAACAACAACTTCAAAAAAGAACTATAATCATCTTTCAATGTATTATTTTTTATTTTATATTTTAACCCCGCAGTTGCAACTGGCCAGTTAATTGGCTTTACTTTGACTAATGGTGGCAAATAATTACCAAAAAACAGCTGCTAGTAAATAGTGAAGTAGTGAACCCTTTACAGGGTGCAAAATTTTTGTATTACAAAACTCGAATCCTGATGCCTTTTCAAGATTTGTGACACAAAATATTGTGAAATGACCTCTCTGATGCTCTCTGTTATCTCATTAAATATAATATTATATTTGCTTCAACATGCTATTACAGCAGCTTGCCAACTCTCTGACATCTTTTTATTCACCGTGTGGTGTGGTCAACTGAGATGTCTCTACTCTATACTGTACAGCAGCAGTATGGTAGGGACTTGAATAAAAAAACGTTTAAAATTTGAGGGTGTAACTTTTCAGTGACAAAAAACTTTTTTGATGTTAATTCATACACCACATTCCAGTTAGGGGTTCTCTGAAAGATTCAAATTGTCAGCTGTTTGTCAGAGTAAAATCTGTTAACCCTTTGCCAGCACAGGGAGATTATCCTGGTCAGTACCAGTATGGTCTGGAGTTAACCAAAGTAAAAAGTATGAAGTGGGCATTTGTGGATGGCACTGAGCCACATGAGTTACAACATCAGCTGTGGCTTGCACCGTGGCATATGGGTTACTTCCTAACCTATAAGTTTTATTTCCCAACCTACGTTGGTTAGAGGTTTTCTTGCAAGGACACCTACCACCTGCACTCCCAAACAGTGGCATAGCCAGCCCGACGATTTTGTCCCGCTATGTAAATTTCGAATTACTATAATTATTCATGTCTTTAGAAATTTATTGTTTTCACAGTCAATGAACACCAAAACACTAGCATAGCGGGACAAATTGTCAGGCTGGCTACATTACTGCTCCCAAATGGAAAATCTGCCTCTTCTAAATACTCTTCAATTCTAAGAGAAAACACTTACCAACAGTATATACACTAGAGTCTGTAATCTTTGCTAATGTTCCACTCATACCAATTTGGCCATCTGGTTGTTTGACTTCAACATCAGAACCAACCTGGCAGAACAATACATTTTATTAATTTTAAAAACAACACTATGAATGTTTGAAGTACCTACACTGTATAATTATTTAAGAATAAGTTTTAAACTCTATGGTAAATAATAAACCACTGCTTTTAGTTTTGGTCAATTTTAGCACAAAAAAATAAATTGGTCATTAGAATTAAACTACCGGTAGTCCAGAGAGAAATCCAGAAAGAAATGAATCACTGAAAAAACATCTAAAACTTATCTAAAAGCTTAAAAAACTGCAGTAGTAAACATGCTAGCAATGTTCACATAACTGTATTTAGAGAATGCTACATTAAATACAGCTCTGTTTTCACAAATAACTTTTCTTTGGTATTAAATTGATTAACCAGATGTACTCCATAATTTCATATTAATTAACTAACATATAATGTAGGAAAACTTAAAAATATTTAAAATCTACAAGAAGGTAAGGAAAATCATAATTAAAAAAATTTAAGATGCATAGAATGTCTCACTTAATGGAAGTATCCAAATGTGAATAATTACTCAAAAATTAAATAGTTTGTGACATTTCTAAAATGGGTGAGCAGTGAGTACTACTGTAGCTAATGCTACATGTATTGTACAACATTTAAACATTTGGAATTTGGAAAAACATTTACAATTCTGTAACAGTACATTTTCAGTCTGTGTAGAAAGAAAGGTTGTTTGTCTGAAAATATCATGCTAGCTACAAACACATGCCACCACTTGTACTATGAGCATACTTGGAATGAATTTATTATGCAAGACCACAATGCTTTTTAAAACTTCAAGAAAGTACAGAGCCAGATAAGTGGTTTATTTAAGAATAATTATAGAATACAGGTGTATAACTTTTTAAATAAAAACATTTTAACAGTACCTTTAGCTCTCCAATGATGCAGTCATCAGTTACAGTACTGTTGCCATTGCCTTTATTATAAGTAACCTTCCAGGACAACAATACAAGAAGACATTTTCAGTTGAGAACAAACAAACCTCTAATATAACAATCTAATACAGTACAACAAACAATTTAAAGAAACAATCTTTAAAAGCTTTACCAACCTTGCATTTCACCATCTTTTTCACTGATTTTATACTTGCCTCGCAGAATGCTCCACGATATTTGGCACTGACCTCTGTACCAACAAGCAAGTATGGAGGTTCTTCTCCAACCTGCAACGGTGAGTTTGGCCACCAAATAAAAAAAATAAGTGAAGGAATTCTCCTTAACTACAACTAAAAGCTACATAGGTTGGCATAGTTCGCGGCACGGGAATTACAAGTGAATAATCAGCGTAATAGCAGCGTTAGAAGTAAAACAACTTTGGCTTAACAACGTCAACAGGCCAAACATTGGCAACAAGCCTAGTACAAGGGTTATTCCCTGTTAGTGTTATTGTCAAAATTAGTTTCAAAAGGGAAAAGACCGTTAAAAAAAGAAACAACACTGGTTTTATTGGTGGAAGAAGCATAGCAGTTCATGGAGGAAATATTTAGCACTGGTAAGGGTTTAAATCCAACAAGTGCACTAGGAAAAACCAAAACAACAAACTTGTAATGTCAATGTCCCCTCGAACAAAAGGCTCGGATATCAATTTGGAGGAAAGATCAGTGTGGTTTTTGTAAACAACATATACCGTACATATTTGTATGCTAACTTTTACTACATCAGAGTTAAGTAATAACAAATCAACTGTAGAGGCTGGCCAGGAAGTAATAAAGTAGCAAAACATAAAGAATAAACTGTCTTTTGTGTTTGAAAGTGGTTCATAAAGCAAAAATGACTTCACTGTCACAACTTGCATAGCCACTCAAGACGTTGAAATGAAATTGGGGTCTTTTTTGATTCGTTTTTAATAAGCATTTTATAATGTTGTTCATCTGCTCTGTTGTTTGAGGAAAACAGCACAAAACACATACGATAACAGAGGCACCAGAGTGGCAAGTTCCCCCTCGTGTGCCGAAATGTTGATGGTGGGTACTCTCTGACATTGTATGCATGTAGCATGCATTCAAAACAAATCGATAATATGTTCTCATTTGTTTTAAATACATCGTAAAAACAGAAGCAAAACCAAGCAGCACTCCAGTACAGCAAAACAAGAGATAAAATACCATAATATTGCCTAACGATTGTCAGTAAAACATCTGTAGTATTAAAACTTCCCAGCACAAAAAAATTGTTCGTTCATTCACCCAAGCTTAGCTAGGAACAGTTAGTCTCAAAGCTTGTAGAACACGCAAACCTTATTAAAAATCACGTTAAATTTCTTACCGGACGTATAGTTACTGTTTCTCTTCTGTTGCCACTCATGATATATCACGGAGTACATCCAATTAACGAAAAAAACAAAAAGAAATGTGTGCTTATCAATTCTACCAACATGACACGAATGCGATCACATAAAGCTAAAGGACGCTCGATCTACCCTCCTTCGTTGAGACGTTGGGGGGCAGAGCATTCTGATTGGTTCAAACATCATTCCCTGAATAATTTAAATTAATTTTAATAATTATTACTTCCTAAAAAGGTAAAACACTACCGAAAACTTCCGCTTTGGAGTAAAGCCGCTGACCAAAAACTAGGCCTACATCCGCTTAATAAAAATTTTGTAAACAATGATATCCAGATAGTCGTTTTATCGAATATCTGAAGTTTTAATTGGAATTTTGGAGTTTAGATTATATACCATTTACCACTGAAATAACACTAAAACACAGAAACATGGACTTAAAACTTTTTTTCGAAGAAAAATCGTAGTCGTTATTATTTTTGCATCAAAAATGGGAAGTCATTAAATTAAAATTATAACACTAAATTCGAAATGTCAGTTTCACTGGTAAAATTTGTTATCATTTTCACATATCAGTTGTTTACCAAAGCAACAAAATGGAGTGTGTTGAAATATTTCAGTCAGAATATAAGTCAGAATTTTGAAATCTCGTAAAAATTTCTGTAGTGAAAATGTTTCCTCCATAAATTATGCATAGAATTAAACGTATTTTCTTTGGAGTTTGGAGGATGCAGAAGTTCAAATTCATCGCAATTCTTTACATTTCAGTGCAGTTGCAAAGTCTAAAACGAGAAGTTTCAAAGCTCATTATTTTAGAATCAAAATACAAAATCAGTGACACAGCAGCATACATATTCTGATCTCCATTCAGAAATTTAGTGGTCACGATTCAAAATAATCCCTGCAGAGATTTCTGCATATTCAATGAAATACCATATTGCTACCAGCTAAGTACTTGAGAAGTATTTATCATCATTATTCGGTTTCAGTGCAAGTTTTTAAATTGACTAAGAGTCTGTATAAAAACAGCACATAATTGTACGAGATTGCAGCAAATTTTTATCCTTGTTCAACTCTTAAAGTAAATATATTACTGTATAATTTTGTCTCAATAACCTGCCTCCTTTATCTGTGAGAAGTGCAAACAAATTGTTGTAAATGTATTCTAAAGATGCCTCATTTATCTGTACAGTTTACAAAAAATTATTATCACAATATGTTCTGACAATTTATCACTCTATATAAAGATATTAAAGCTAATTATGGACAATCATTCCTGATGAATTCCTACTGTGGATTAGTTTGCCACACACTAAGAACAATAGCTAGATTCACAAGCCCTTTTTATATCATATACACTGTACAATAACTACAACTACTATTTATAATTATAGTACACTAGACAAAACTTTGATATCAGAAAAGAGAGATCAAAACAATTGTATCTATATTATACATAAATGTATTTTATGTACAGTACAATTAATTACTCAGATGAAATTAATGACACTATTATTAATATATTACAACAATAAAAAATAAACATGATTTTACTTTTTATGTTTAAATTCTGTCCTTTTACTGTGCTTTTTAAAGTTTGAAAGATTTTTCTTATTTGTCTTTAAGCTAGAGTTCTTTTGCAATTTCAATGCTTTTCTTTTATGGTAAAACTTCTGTTTTGCTTCTATTCCACTGAATTTTATTTGAGTCTTTCCTTTTTTTGACACACCTAAGAAAGCACAATGTTCATATTTAGTTCGATAACAATAAATTTGGACAAATTATTGGTGTAAAATGCAGCAGAATAAGACAGACTAAAGTGCATTAGAATAGAGAGGAACAAGAAAGAGAGAACAGAAGTGTGGTGGAAGATAACAGAGAAGAGTATCTATATAAAAGTTACCAGAGAAGAGTAAAATGAAAGGGAAGTAGAAAGGGAGGAGCAGGGGCAGAGGGCCGGAGAGGAAAGAAGAGAAGTAGCAAGATGTTGTCATGACAGGCAGGGCTGACAAAAGCAGACAATGCAGTGGAGTGAAGTGTAGTGCAATACAATGCAGTGGAGTGTAATGCAATGAGTGTAATGCAATGCAATGTCGCACAGTGCAGTGCAGTGAAGTACAATGCAGTGCAGTGAAGTGTAATGCAATGAGTGTAATGCAATGTCACACAGTGTAGTGCAGTGCAGTGCAGTGAAGTACAATGCAGTGCAGTGTATTTCAATGCAGTGCAATGTCACACAGTGCAGTGCAGTGAAGTACAATGCAGTGCAGTGAAGTGTATTTCAATGCAGTGTAATACAATGTCACACCGTGCAGTGCAGTGAGGTACAATGCAATTCAGTGAAGTGTATTTCAATGCAGTGCAGTGCAATGCCACACAGTGCAGTACAGTACAGTGCAATACTGTACTGTCCTGTACTGTCCTGTGCAGTGCTGTGCAGCACCATGCCATACAGTACAGTGCAATACCCTGCAGTGAACCCTGCCTTATCTACATTACAGTTACCAGTACTATCTTTACCAGTTGCTTTTGGATTCTCCTGAGAAAGTTGTATCCTAATTTTACGTCCACAAAGTTCAGAGTTATTCATTTTAAGAGCCAAAGAAACAGAACTTGCTTCCTACACAAAAAAAGTCAAAACAAACAGATGAGACAAAGACAATACATGTTTGATGTTGTGAAGCAGAATCCATCTCAGTAAATTTCAACCCAATGAAAATGATTTACCAGATAATTTTACTCCTCATGTGAGACTCACTAACTACAAACCTTAAATAATACATATCCAAACCCTTTTCCAATTCCAGTGGCACAATCTCTTATTATTCGAACACCCTCCACATCACCACAAACAGAAAAGAAGTTACGAACATCTTCTTCTTTTACATCTAACAAATCAACAAAAAAAAGTAATTGTTTCATCCTTACATACAATGCGGTACATTAAATTATATTATTAATCCTTACTGTATAATACAGTATATATATTATTGATTCTAACATCTAATAACAGTTTCAAACTTACCAAAAATAAGATTGCCAACAAAGATAGATCTTTTGTGATCATACTATGTGATGAAGATAAAAAAAACATGTTGACTGGATATATATTACATCACATGTGTAATGTAGTAGTTAAGGAGTACTTCTGTTCAGTGGAATCAATCAATTTTTTGCAAGTGAATCAATCAACTTTTTACATCACTTTTTTGGAAATAGGTCCTCTCATCAAAATCTAATGAAATGTGATTTGCAATTCAAAAAAAAGAAATTCCAAAAATTTGGCTGTGACATTTTTCACTGAATAGAATTCAGCATTTGCAACTAAAAGAAGGTCTTTCAAGGGATGAAGCAGCTACAGGTACAGTTTGTGTTTGTTTCAATACATACCTTTTTCCCTTCATTACCAACTCTGTCTACTCTGATTTTAAGATTCCCAATTACTTTCCCATCACTGAAATCAAGTGTACAAATATTGAGAAACTATTCTACCAAATTATGTCAAAAATGAAAATGTTTTCATTTCACCAAACCATTACCTGTCAAGAGCTTTATTGACCGATTCTTTATTTTTAAAAACAACATATCCATTAACATTATTTCTATTTGGATTGAACTCCTTTCTATATAAAATATTGTTTAAAGGAAGATACTTTTAATACAGTAAAAAGATGTTACATACATCAAAATTTAAAACAATTACTTGCTTTTGATACGTAATTATAAAGTAGAAAAAATTAACAATACTTTATGACTGCCAATTTTTTTGGTGTTTTGAAGTCTTTTACTGCCTAAAACAAAACATTATTGAGAATAATGTACTATTAAATAATACAGCTTGAAGTCCATTGTAATGGTAACTATAAAGCCTGATTCAAATAGCCTTATTAATCTATGCCCAATGGGATAGCTGCAAACGGCCACTTAACAGATTTTACTCTGTCTAGCACGATTTTACTTGTCAGGGGAAAACCTACCGATGTCAGTGGATTAACCCACTGCAAGAGTCACAGACACAGCTTTTTGGATGATGGAGAATGAAAGATGACTAGTAAAATTGTTGTTATGCTAATAACTTGTCTTTGCAGGGTTTAACATTTTCTGCTGATCCCTTTTAATGCCAGCAAGAGTAGCACAATATATATACCTATATACACCAGAATGATTAATTTACAAATAATTATATTTAATTTAAAAATATCTGAAGGATTGTCTCACCACAGATCTTAACCTTGTACTTTCTATTGGCCCATACTTTTTAAAAAATTTCATCAGCTCCTATAAATTAATGAAACATTTTGTATTTCTGAAGGGGTGATTCAAATTCACTGCTTGTCCTGCTATCATTTACTGTATACAATTTTTAATTAATCATACAATCAAGATACCAGTCAAAAAGAATTTCGTTTTTTTTTATTTTGGACTTAAAGACAACTATATCAAAACCTAAATTGCATGTTGGCATAATAACATAACCAGTTACCTTCCGTGAGGTTGCAATTGGTAAATTACCAACAAAAATTGTCCTTGCAAGTCTTTCTGGATCATCATCAGCTGATTTGTTCAAAGGAAATTTCTTTGGCTTTTTTGTTGGAACTAAATCTTCATCTCTATGACTATGGTTTATTAAAGAAAAATTTAGAAAGTTATTGTTAATTCATGTCTTCCCAAAAACCATATATTAATAATTTACCAATTTATTTACTTTTTTGAATTATTTTCAGGTATATTTTCACCTGCTCCATTGTCTGTGCCACTAACTAAAATGAAAGTACCAAAAACTAATCAAAGATGTGTTACAAAATTTACAGTTACACCTACTGGCCTATATATACAGGTTACCAGCGCTCTCACAACTAATTTCCATAAGTTTGTTCCTACGGGGGGAGGGGTGTTGAGCAATATGACCACAATGAACTTTTCAAAAGAATGCATAATTTCCTCATTATAACTAATACCACCCCCCATAGAAACGGAATAATTTAAGGAAATTTCCTTAAAAAGTGAGAACAGTGCAGGTTACATTCTCCTCCACAGAGGCTTCTAGGGGGGAGGAGGTAAGTATTGGCAGCGGCATAAATGAGCTGCGTGGGGATAGATGGTGGATTCGCTGTGTATTTTGGGGAGAGGGAATTCTCTCTCTCTTCTCTCTCCTTCCATCTTCTCGTCTTGCCCTGAGCACTTCTGATTTTGTCCTGCATTTATGCCCACGTGGCCTCATTTATCCTGCTACCAATACCTAACCCCCTACACAGCCCATTTATGCCCCTGCCAATACTTACCCCTTACCCCCTCCCCCAGAACCCTCTGCGGAGGAGAGTGTATAGGTCAGTGGTTACACCCCTCAGAGGCTTATGCATATCTCCAAATAAAAATACAAAATTCCATCCCTAATTTACAAAAATAACATTTCATACCTTTAGTTGTTTCTTCTGGCTTCTTTTTTAACGCCTAATAAAAAAATTGTTGTAGTTTTCAATGCTGTAAACCAGTAAAAATTAAAATATCCTTTGTCAGTTTGTGCAGCTTCTCAACAGTTCAAACTCACAAAAACCTACACTATTTTTATCGAACAACAAAACCTTCAAAAATATCTACGCCATTTAATAGCATACTATACAACATATCAAGATCTGAGAACTGTAATAATTATATTATTTAATTTTACAATTTTACCTTCTTGGTGACTGCTATGAACTTTGGTTGCAATATAGTGTCATTAAATAAGAAGCCACTGGTGATTTCCTTTTTGTATTTGCGTCCTTCTTGGTCTTTTGATTTGAGAGAAGCAGAAATTAACCCCACTTTATAACCACCAAGAAAGTCACAACCATCCGCCATTTTAAAATACGCGAGACTGGAAAGTGGACTGGAACTAGTAAGTCACAAAACCAAAATGGCGGAAGAGAAAGTTGTGTTTGCTACTGTTGGTTCGACTTGTTTTGATCGTCTCATTGAAACTTTAGCTAGTAAACCACTGTTGAAGTTACTGGAGCGATTGGGGTATACTAAGCTATTGATTCAAATGGGTAGGGGTAGGTATGAGCCAGAGATGTATTCAACTAAAGGATTCTCTTTCGAAGTTTACCGGTACAAAGAATCCTTACAAGAAGACATGAAGAAAGCATCACTAGTTATTAGTCATGCAGGTAGGTTAACGAAAACACACTGGAAACATATTAACTTTACTATAATCGTGTTGTTTTGTAAATATCATACCGAACTTCTCTAATACCGTAAAATTGTGGATATATATTATGACGTCATCAAGACGTTACCGTGACGTCATGGAATGTTTTTAGTGTATGGTATCATTATGCAACTACACATATTCTCGGAAATACATGCTAATTTCTGGATTTCTGTATTTTTTAGGTGCTGGTTGTATCTCTGAAGCACTGAAACTGAAGAAACCATTAATTGTTGTTGTGAATGAGGAATTAATGGGTAATCATCAGTTTGAACTGGCGAAACAATTAGCAATTGATGAACATTTGATATACTGTATCTGTGACCACTTAAAAGAAGTTTTAGAAACCAAAGACTTGTCGTCGTTAAAGACGTTTCCGCCAGGGAATCCAAAATTATTGGGCAACTTTCTTGATGATATTCTAGGTGTCAAGAACATAGATTAATTTTTTGTATAATTATAATTAGGTTTTTAACAATATTTATTTATATGCATCATTATATCTCACGTAAATATAATGGCTTAACATACTTGTCTAGTTCGTTCAAGATACACGTGTGAGGTTTTGTAGCGTTGCCTTTTGTGGGAGAAAAATTGCGTGGATTTATCTGACTTAAGAATGATAGCGAAAATCTAGCGGTGACCATCTTGAACTCTACCAATTTGAACAATGCGCGTGTTCTATATCAGGGAAAGTTGGCTTTTCACAAAAAAGGCGTAGACTAAAATGGAGTTTTACTTGAATCGTTTAGGTTAAAGAAGACGTAGCATGGATAAAACAACACTTATTGTTATGGAACCGTTCAAGATGGGCGTTCCAGACTGGAAAGTTTGTATTGCACGACCGAGATCTCGGTCGCGCAATTTCGGACGAAATGCGCGTCTGGACGCGCAAATTTTTAAAATGTTTGGAAAAAACGCATACTTGGACATGCAGCTGCGTCATCTTATCATTTTCTAAGCTAAACGCGCACTTTAGGACTTGAACTCTGACGAAAGTGTGATCGCGTTGTTGCTTATGCCATCACACGTCGGCTTCTTCGCCCTGCCCCAGGCTCCAAGTGGCCCAGCTCTGCGCGCGCAGCGAAAACGCAGTCAAAAACTAACGAAATTAAAGCACAAAATACGTACACCAAAGAGGAAATACCTGGTAAAATATTTTGTGAAAACGTACACAAAACATTAAAATGTAAACAAACCCATCACATGCCAAGCACCTTTAA
>JAOBAZ010122106.1:0-11208 GCA_026546875.1 Pteroeides caledonicum | reverse complement strand
ACGTTTTGAGCGAAGGCCCTTCATCAGAGCATGAAGGACGAAGCACGAAACGTCAGCAAAACCTATTCACCCATTTGGCAGTTCACCACCTTTTCGCTGTTTGATTTTAAATTGTTGTATTTGTTTTTGTGTGAATTTCTAAAGCAAACTTTTTTCTCTAGTAAGAGAACGCCAGCTGGACCAGGCATGTCCAAACCCAGATTGTCGAAATGGTCGAATTATTCATCACAAATGCTCGGGTAACAATGGTTATCCAGTCACACACTTTTGGGTCCATCATATAGATTTTATTCAGTTTGAAGCGAAAGGAACACATGATCATCCAAGGCCAGAGGCAAAGAGAACAACAATCAGAAAGAGAGAAGACCACATCAAATATACTAATACTTTGAATAATATAGTAAGAAAGCTTATGTATGTTTTGTTGTTGAAAAGGGAACTTTTTAATATATACAGTAACCATGTTGTGTCAAATGAGATAAAACTATTGAACTCTAAAAGACTGGAACCCACTTGCAGCCTACCTGCAATGGGATGTTGTGCAATAGTTGAAATAAATATTAAACCCTTTGTTAGTTAATATTATTGACTATTGAGAATTGGGCAAAGAGCGGTCATTAACTAGTTATTTTGTGAATAATAAATGATTGAGGTGTTGTTGCGTGAATTCATTGTTTATTTGTAGAAACTAGTATGCATGAAGATGAGGTACGATTAGTAACTAATCAAACCGTGGTACGATTAGAAACTAATCGTACCTCATGTTTATACAATGAGGTAAATTCGTTAGTAATCGTACCTCGCGAGACAAAAGAACTCGAGGTAAATGTGATAATATATTAATAAATCTTCGGTACTATTTATGTATTCTTAGTCTTTGTTATCTTAATTTTTTTTAGTTCTATGCTCCCGAATTGTACATGGACAACAAGGAAGTTCACCCATATATCCATCGATATCCTCCACACACTCAAACGTTCGCGTCTTTCCTCGATACTTATGGCGATTGCATCCAAAGCTGTGACGTCACAGATGGCAATGAACACGTGTGCTTCACGTCACCGCGCATGCGTAGCATAGCGCAACGAGTCATTGGAAGCGAAAGGAACGTGATCAGCTTTTCTAAACCGTACGTGCTTTGTCGTACTTTGCCAAACTATACCCATGGGTTTAATTTACTTGAGTCACGTATCATATCCTGTGATATTCCTGAGTGTCCTCTGTTGTTGGTGACGTTGTATCGTAGCGGCACAGTTGATGGTATTATCGAACATATTCGACATCTAACTGGCATGTGTTCTCCGTGTCATCACAAGATACGCGTTCCAAAGGTGAGAGTATATGTGGTTTCGAGTTGTTGGTTTAGTTGGGATAAAGTGGTGAAGAAGAAAAGAAGAGCGAGTGGTGAGAGGTAAAGCTAATCGTCAGCTGACTAAGATAAGCAGGTCGGCAAAAAGGTTTGTAGAAAAGGTGTAAAAGAGGGAAGGAAGCCACAAGGACGGAGGGAGAGGGAAGGACAAGCAAGGAAAAACGTAACGAACGGTTGGACGGACGACGAACTGTTGGAGAGGAGGGAAAGGAGGAAGTGATAGAAAGATGGAGGCTAGGGAGAGAAGGAAGGAAGGAGGGAGATTATAAAGGAGGAGGAAGCAGTAAAATGAGGAAGAAATGGAGGGTAAAAAGAAAGCAACAAGGAAGGCAGGAAAAAAGGATAGAAATGTTGCTTAAAATAATGTAGTGTACTCAGAAATTTCCAACTGTTCATTTTTAGTGGCACTTCTTAGTCCACGACTTTCAGCAAGATTTACTCGGCCTTGTAGTGGAGACTATTGTTAATTTAATGGTCGACTCCCAGATGCAAACACTGCTCAATGAATTTCAATACAAGAGTGTTAGTTCGCTATACAAGATGTTGCGGCAGAGGATGTTTGGGACAATGAGGACGTTCGAGGAACACTTCATGATTTGTAAATATGAACTTCTGTTGAGAATTCAAGATCCCGTCCGGGTGGCTTCATCAGAAGAACTTCTTTCTAACTTACAATCTTACACTGCTAAAGAATTCATGAATGCAGATACTTTTATTAAAAGTACGTAATAACGAGGGTTTTTTTGAAACGATTAGAGTAGAGAAAATAGTCGAAATGTTTAGAAGACTACGTGAAAAATTCAGGAAAAACCCTGGATAATTAGAAAGGAATGCAAACTTAATAGATTGTTTCCCTACTTACTTCCTTTCTACCTACCTCCTCCCTTCCCTACCTCTACCCCGCCTTTCCTCTCTCCTACCCTTTCTTCTCTCTTCCTTCCTTTCTCCCCCCTTCCTCCCTTCTTTTCTTCCGGCGTATTTTACACAAAATACTAAATATTTTAAAACTTTGACTTCTACGTATAGTTTTTTTCCCCTTGGCAAATAAACTTGTCTGGGGTTAGTCAAAGTAAAAAATAATAAAAGGACACTTCAGTAATCAAACGGTTAAGAAAACATTTCAAACGTTTAAAGAATTTCATTTTTCATCCTCAAGATAATCTTAAACGTTCCCATTTTATTGGCAGACGGTGTCTTTGGCACACAATTGCGAGAATTCTGGCGGTTTTGGGGTAATGAAGTGATTTCCCCTGCCATTTTTCCTGCTGCAAACACTGTATATGGGCCAGTACTACACAAACCTACGCCAGGTAAGTGTAAAGTTTACAAAATTGTATGTAAATTTAGATGCTTTGAACATTGGCTATTACACTCGTATCTTCTGAATACACGGAGTTTCAGTGGACAGTGCAGGGGGGTGAGCACCCTCCAAAGTTTTTACACACCATCCAAAATATCTTTGACACCTCTTCGAAAGTTATTGCCACCCAGGCCATTCCTCAACTAATATAAATTACTAACTTACCTGCAGAAATTGTTTCATCCCTTCCTAAATTGCAGGCACCACCCTCCTCGCGGGTTGATTTTCTGAGTTTACAAAATGTACAGTAGCCCTCTGCCATAGACTTCTTCACTTCCCCAAACAAAAATATGAAAAATCGTCCCCTGACTTTTGAATTATCGTAAATGGAATAAAACGTTATTGTTGGAATGAACCATTGTTTAGATTTCACATTGAATAACCAATCATATTATCGGCCGTTTGCGTCTTAATTAACATTAAATCGATGACATTAGAGAAACGTAAGGATAAAGTAGGCTGTTTTGTGGAGTATTTCCCATCAATGGGGACTAACAGGACTAATATCCTTAACGAATCGTTTAATGTTAGACGACAGAGCAAAGGAATAAAGTGGAATATATTAGCATTTATTGCCCACTAAGCTACTTGAAACATGGTCTAATAATTCTGTTGACTCTTTGGTACCCAACACCTTGAGCAGTAAAATCATCTGGTATTAGGCAGAGTAATAAAGTGGAGTGTATTGGGATCACTAGATGTGATCACATGTGAGATGATAGAGATCACATGTGAACTGGATGTGATCATATGTGAATTATGATTGCTGTGTTGCGCAAAATTTATGCATAAGTCATTTAGACACGACACTGTGCGCTTTGACCAGTCAAAAAATTCTGATAACATTTAACATTAATCTAATCATTTTAGATGCTAGATTTCGAGGCGAAGCAGGTCTTCAAAAAGCCTTTCTGTGTTTGATGGAATGGTTGGAACAACGGGAAATACTTTATTCCCCCACCAATGGTAAATATTGTCAAAGATCCTTATGTCTTATTCACCATATACCAAAATGGCTTTCATTTAATTATTCTTTTTTGTGCATCTAAACTAGCCCCCCTAGCCTCATTTGTAAGCAGAGATTCTTTTGAATTCGAGACACAAAAACGAGGCTGATTTTTAAAACCCATAAAAGAATAAGTAAATGGCAGCGATTTGGGAATATGGTATATTTCCATACGTTCTATTAAATGGCCACAAGAGTAATGACATATTTGGAGGACTTTTTATCACCATATTTTTTATCATCTTGAATGAAAGAATTCTTAAAACTATGTAATAATTTACTTTACAGAATTGTTGCATGTATGTTTTCGTGAAATTTCACTTCAAATTTATAAAATTTGAGAACGTCCCCCGTCTTGAATATTCAAGGCAGTGGTGTCACTTCAAATCATTTTGAAGACCGTATTACATTGTGAGGTTTAAACATGATTGTCCAGAATCAGTTGCACAAGACGAGTTTCTTTACTGTTTTCCAAGTTGTGACGTTACTAAAACCGAAGTTAAGGCCGAGACACACAGGTTGCGATTCGACAACGCGGCCTGGTTTAAGTTTTCCAAATATTTAGAAGCGCTAAAACATATTTACTTATTTAGTCTACATATCTTTTAAAATTTCCTTTCATTGGCTGTTTTATTAACTTTCAAAAAATGAAAAATCGCGCTGCGTTGCCGAATCGCGTCCGGTGTGTGGGCCTTTAAGGTTCAAGGTGGCGGCGACGACCGCCACCTTGAACCTTAAAGGTGGTATAATACTATAATACTGGTATTATAATGTTATATGAGTATTATAATATTATAATTCCAAGGGAAAAAAACAAAAAGAGAAATGGCTACCATCGAAGTAAATTTGGTCAAAATACCGCTGACCGCCTCATACCTGTTTTGTTCCTCGTTGCATTACAAACACGAAATGGACATGCGCGGTTGGGCATCTTGCCTCACCCAGCTACAACGCACGTGGCATTTTTTTCAATTGTTCGATGTAATAAATGAATGCTATAGTGATCGTAATTTTGGGGTCACAGCAAAAAAACTTAATCATGGTTTCATTTATTTTAGTTTATGTTCATTCTTGTTCCAAGCAACAAGCAAAATTAGACTGGATGCCTACATACCTACCACAGCATAGTGGTTCGCAAACGCATGGAATGCCAGTATTAGTATCTTATGGTTCATGTTCTGACGAAAGGCTACCAATGATTACAGGGAAGTTTCGGTAGAAACTGAGAGGCGTGTAAAAACGAATAAATTCGTTGATAAATCCAATCATGACGTTCCCGTTGTGGACACAGAGATTATAGTATAAAACTACAGGGGGTTTTCGTATATTGAACTTACGCAAGTTTGCGAGGAAAATTGACGCCCCCTTTAGAGGAGAAACACATTCACCAATATCGATGGCGAATATTATACACATGTTTCGATAGAAGTAGTGAAGAAAGCCAAACAAGTCACAAATAAGACTTTGTTATGAACTTTGTACATGTACTTCAAATGACTTTAAAGTGTACTGCTCGGGTATTTTAATATATTTTCAACCAAAGCGCTTTGTTTTCAAACCAATTTCATATTTTTTGATGTTGAAGAAAAGGTTCAGGGCTCAATATTTACTACACCTGGGCACATTCTCCCCTCTAATGATGGCATTAAATTTCCTTTGCAAATTTACTTCTAATAGCTCCTCTAGTATTTTTTATGATCATGGTGGTTGTGGAGTCGTTTGACTGCCTAAAGTAACAGGTACAGACTTGGGCAATGTTGGATTGTTTAGTTGGAATGCCTAAATTGACTGACTGGCTAAAAATTGAAAGTTGCTTTCTTTGTGATATGGTTGGCGATAAGTAAACGCGTAGTTTTGAGCGGTATAAGTGATTAAATACACCCGTACTGTAAGCTGGGATATTAGTGATCAAATGTACCCGAGGGAGGATTGAATAACTAAAATCCACTAAAAAGAATAATAATTACCAATTATTTACCGATATCAAGGTGATTACCGGTGAATATTCACCGATAATAACCGAGACTGAGGTAAATAATTGTTTTACTATAATTTTACCAGTTGATAAATCCTAATAGGTGGGTTTCATTAGGTCACGTGAGGATGTCAGACAATGGCAGATGGAGGTCAAATAATGAGATTCAAATAAGTTTCTAATGAGATTCTTTTGTGTATCTGACCACCTATACGACTTTTTAAACGACTTGGTGAAGCGAACTTGGGAAAAAAAGCATTTGCTTGTCTGGCTAGTAAATAATGCTTTATATTTACTGGACAACTAACCAATCAAAATGCTTAAAAGGCATTATGTGCCAGTAGAATTATACTATTAGAAAATATTATAACATTTCCAGCTAATTTTGAAAGTCATGTCCTTATTACTAACCGTCATGATACCCCCAATATTTTGAGGAATGTTCTGGACATTATGTCAATGTTAAATACGTTAACATGGAAACAGTGAAGTAACGGGTTTTTACATGTAAATACATGATATAACATGCTTTATACATATTTGGTTGGTTGGGTTCTGTCATATAGTAATGTTTCTTGATGGGTTTTAAAATCGAAAATATAGATATAAATATAAATATACAGATACAAAACATATATAAACGGAAATGTTATACGTAAAGGATCTCTATCTACTGTCACTTGATTTTGACATTTGTTTTGCATAATCAATTGTAATGTAAAAAAGTGCGTCAATTAAAATCTGTTTCTAGCTTTTGTTTAGTAAACCTTAGCAACCAAGAAATGTTTGAAACTGCTTAGAAAGAGGCCAACATTAGAAAATAGTATACAAGCAAGTGAAAAAAAATGTACGTGTTGTGTATAAAAACGAAGAATGGAAAACAGGGTCTAAGCAACTACTTAATTTTTGACTTCTGTATAGGAAAAAACATGCAGGAATTCGTAAATATGTTGACTTTGCTAAGTCTTTCGTTTCTTTTCATTTTAAGTATTAATGTTACCCGAAGTGTTTATTTAAAGCTAAGAGGACATTGGCTGGTATCAACGTATGTTAAATAAGTAAGTGAGGCGGTAACTAGTTGTAAGCATGAGCCCACATTAGATACCACTGACATATTCCTTACTTAGCATAGGCCACGTGCATAAATCTTTCAGATTAGGTGCAGTATGTCAATATAGCTTAACGCTTCGAATTGGAGAGAAGATACTCGTTGATACAGGCTTAAATATATCCCTGAAAAGGCGACATCTTTATTTAATATGGCTCGATTTGAGTTGTTTCTTGTGTGGGAAAGCAACTGTCGCGGTATTGTCAACGATATTCAGTTATTACCAGAGAAGATTTTAAAAGACATAAAACTAAGAATATTTCTTCGAAAAGACACGCCAGTTGAAAGTCGACCACCAAATGTGGAATGGATCGAATTGTATCATTCGTTTACAACGGCACCATATGCCTCCGACACAACATTGGTAGTCTTTTTGACGAAATACTTCAAGGATTTGTCGTTTTTCAGCGAAGAGAATGGTGACACGGAGAGCTCGTGTGATCCTGTACAGTTTTATTTTGTCGTTGATTCAGAATCAGAAAGAAAATTCGAAGAATTAATTGCGATTCTAAACATTGATTGTAAATCAAAAGTTCAGATGAAGCAAGTGAATGGCGAAGAGGGCAATATACCGGCTATTTTAGGGTTGAACTATTGTCACGAATGCAAGGAAGTATTCCACGATGAACACACTCTTAACAAACATAATATGACTTTTCATAATTTCTTTTGCACTAATCGAGATTGTCCCCGAAGTAAAAAGCGTTTCTACAATCAAGAAGATCTTGTCGAGCACACAGCCAAGCAAACGACATGTCCTCTTTGCCATGACAACTCTCCAACATTTTGTGCTAATGACGCCAAGCTTTTGCACATGCGCATTGTACACAGGCAAGATGTTACACCTCAAAAATCAACGGATCACACCAACTGTGACTTTTGCCCAAAGAAACATTTTTCCAGCCCAGAGCAAAAAGAAAGTCACATGAAAAACACGCACAAGAAATGTAATTGTGGATGCGGTGTCTATTTTAAAAGTCGCGAACATTATTTGGAACATTTCTACACCGTTTATCCCCTTGCTTGTTTTGAAAACCGTAAATGTCCTTACCGGTTCCAAACAATCCTCTACCAAGCAGAGCACCACAGAAACGCTCACAACTCCGACCATCCATATTACTGCGCTGTTTGTTTCAAGCAATCTGACGAGCAAAGGGTGACGGGAAGGGTTGCATTTAAGGATGAAACGACCCTGAAGCATCATGGTAAATTAATGAAGCATACGTCGCAGGATATGTTTTTTGTACAAGAGACTTCTTCTAAAGCAATGGCTAAGAGCTCTGCTATAAACTACTGTTGACAGGAATGATTGACTCTTTAGCGTGGATACGAATCGTGGTGTGAACCCGCGAGGTGAACAACCTGTCTTAATTAATTATAGCCCATAAGTTCAGGTTATAATGCCGCGCTTTGCGACTAGCAATCCGAACATCGAGGAAGATTTTCATTTTTTACACAAGAATTTCCAAACTATATTGGTACAGAATGTACATAACTACAGAATGATTTTTTTTGTAGATTTTTGTTTTCTACCAATTTTGGATTTTTGCATGTATGACGTAATTTCGGAGTTTTAATGTGTGACGAAATTTAGGAATTTATGCATGTATGACGCAATTTTGGTCCACCCCAAATACGTCATCTGTATATTGTAGTTTGGTAGTTTTTGTTCGCGAAATATTTGATTACTGAACATGACCTGTAGGGATATCCTTTTGTATGGATGCTCTCAGAGCACCATCCTTGCATTTTGTGATCCGGCATGTTGGAACTCGCTCATTCAACCAAAGCAAAGACAAAGACAAAGTAATTAAAAGTCTCAAATGGAACAAAAAACTCCCGTCTTATTCTTTAGCATTTTAAAGTGAAGCTCTTGTTCTCTTAAAAGAAGAATATATAATAATATTTTAAAAGACAACACACACAGGTATTTATGGTAATAGCTGCAGCATTGCTGTAGTTCAATATAAGACTTTGTATATTACTATGAAATTCAATTTTAGTTTCTAACTAATTGTATGTATAGTGTATGTACAGCTGTAATACTGGAAATATTGTGTATAATTGGTAATACATTAATAACAGTTCTTTTTTCTGCTGTGGTGCTTGAATACTATTTTGATTTTCTTTCTAAACAAAACTGACTTGCTAATATACATTTGTGTCAACATTTCTTAGTTGGAGATTGTTCTAACTAACCTCTCTTATTGAGGCTACCGTAGTTGGCTAAACTAACAAGCACTCAGTCTCATAAAAAGAAATTATTACAATTGTTTTACAGCTGTTTTCATTGATTATACAACAGATCCCTCCTGCTGTGTCTTTGACTTCCATGACAAATAGGTTACTATTTACATTTACAACCAATATGATGAATCCAGTAGTTATATCTGTATCTAACTAACACATATGTCAATGAACATTTGAATGGTCTGTGCTAGATATATCAATTAAATATATTTTAAATTAATAATTTGTAATTGTGATACTGTGAATGAAATTGCTGTTTATTTTTTAGTTATTCACAATAAAGAATCTCTTCATTTTTTCTTAAATTATGTGGTGTCCTCTCTAGTCTTTTTATAAAATCTGTGGATTGTGACTGAAGTCGTTGACCATAATTTCCATTTGATGTGTTTGGTAACTTTTCAGAAAATACCGTTGCCTGTTCATCAAGAGGTTCCTTAGGTGCTTTGATATTTCCCTGTCAAAAAATTTCATAGCAGTTGGAATTAATAATTTATAGATGATGTGTTGATTTTTGATTGTAAATATTATTAATACGGGTAGATACTTTCATATACATGTATTATATTTTTGGCTCAGATGTTTTCCTGATTGATATTAAAGAGAAATTTGTCCCATCATTTTACACAATATTGCAAATAATATTTGTCTTGTATAAGTTGTACTGAACAGAAAACAAGACTAAACCAAAGAGCATTGGGCTACACTGGGGAGCATAAGCAAACATCACAACAAAATGGCAATGGTGGTTGATATAATGGAGTTCATAAGATGGATGAAGGGAAATAAATAATTTGAAGTCCTACAGGAGTTTCAGGCACAATGTTGGGTCTGTTTACAACATTAAACTAAATATTTTTACATCTTCAACAGAACAATTAGTACATGTCAAGCTGCAACAAGCAATACTTCAAAGTACCTCACAAGAACTTATTCCAACAATAAAGATGCAATACTGTAAATCCTTTAAACTGCATTATATTTTCAAATATTTTGTTCGTACATTACTTTGAAGGAATTTTTTGACTGTTGCCACCGTATTGTCGTCCCACATGCTTTTCATTAACCCTTTAAAGGTCAAAATATTGTTCTTTTGTTCTTAATGTTTCTCTATTGTATTGTCTTTGTTCTTGACTGTGCTCTTTTGTTCTCAATGTCCTGTATACAGGACGTTGACCATTAAAGGGTTAACTATCAATTGGTAAACAATTCATAGATTTACATAGAATAATTGTTAACCAGTTAATGTGAAAGACTTTCCCTAACCAGTTAAATTGTCTGTTAATAATTGTTTCAGTCACATGATAGTATTTGATACTGGATATAAATTTTGATCTCCTAGCACTGGATCAAAATAATTAATTCAGTCCAGATATAATTTATTTTAGATGTTATTCCAAATCCTCAATTCGGACTGGACCAGGATTCAAGTCCACACGGTTTGAACCTGTCCTTTGAATGTATCAAACGACGTGGATTAGAAATCTGGTCCAATCCTGATCATCTAGTCAGATTTGAAGTACATGAATTACACATTAATATTTCAAATCCAATTATGAGGACTGGACCAGATTTCAAGTCTGCAATTTGATCTAATCCAAGCCAAAGGGAAGGACTGGATCAAATTGCATAGGCAAGGGTAAATTTCTGGACTGAATTAATTTTGATTTGATCCTTAGACTGGATCAAACACTAATTATTAACATGTATTATATTTGATGCAGTATAAGAATCAACTAGGGAAAGTGGATTATAGTCTGAGGATTATAATATGAAGATGGTAAAATTTAACAAAGTAATAATGTCAAAACTCTCCACTTCACATGTAAATTAATCAGAGTGAAATACTTAATGATCTTAACAGTGAAAAGATGGTTTATTGTCAAAATTGATCAAACCTTTTTGTAACTAATTCCCAGCTAATTACCTTTTGATCATAATCCTTGAGAAATCCCCATGTTTGCTGCCTAGTAGAACAAATGTAGTGTATTAATATTTTTATAGAGCAAATAATCTAATTGTTTTAGTAGAAAGGCAAAGATATTCCTGACGATGTTTAACAATTCATATTTATAAAAGAAAATATGCTAGAAAACATGGTTTGATTCTACTTACCATGTAATCATGAAAAGATATCAAATAG
>JAOBAZ010121884.1:0-11210 GCA_026546875.1 Pteroeides caledonicum | reverse complement strand
TTTGAAAGTGAAATTTATTATATTGATGTGCTTAAAAACCAGTGTAATATATATATATATATATATATATATATATAAATATATCAGCAAAGTCGCTGATAAATTTTCTCATTAGAAGAGAACTTGCTAATAGTGACGTCAGGGTTGGATGCTATGTACAGTATGTTTGAGGTCGTTGGCGTTGTATTTATAATCTACAAATCTGTTAAAACTATTTGCACGTACAGAGGCACAGATTGTTTCACTTCACTGGCTGCTTTGTATTTAGTTTCGATTAATTGCGGTGGAGTGCCAAGTCAAATCGAAATTAGGTTTTTTGGTGCATGTGAGATATGCTTTCCATTGAACATTTTGATATTTACCGAAATTGTGAAACTGAACGCTGTACAGTGTGCATGTATGTATTAAGCTTTGTGATAATAGCAGATGTGATAATAAACTCTTTTGCTTACAAACTCCTTTTTAACGGCCTAATTTCGTTAGACAGTATACATAGGTCCGCCTTTTTAACGCTCTTGTAATTGTCTGGACTGCTACGCTACTGGATGTTTCCCAGAACACTTTTTCACAATTTACAGCAGATCTAGAATTAGCAGCACTAAAAAGCGATGTGGTTATATACTTCAAAGATTGAGTAGTGTAGTTTACACGTTCTGCAATACAAAACCGCTTGCTTTGTTAAAAGCAGTAATAACAGGATGATCAATTGACGCATTAGAATCGTCACGAAATAAAAACATTTCTAAAAATGGCATCACGTTTCAGGTTTAACAAACACCGGGAACATATACTCTGAAATAGTTAAAACTGGATTGTATTGAATGTGCATTGTATTCTGCGGACATAGTTAAATTTCTGTATGATATTATTATGTCCCCAATAAAAGTTTTGTATTAAATTTTTTAGGGTGACAACACAGTGTATTTGCGAAAAGAACTAGGCTAATTGTGGATTTACAATCATGAATTCCAGATCATTTTGCCACCAATTTTCCCCTTAAGGCAACAATTATTCCGAAACGTCAATGCAATCTGGAAAACGTGGGAATATATGTTCGGTATACGGTACAAAATCTTCTTTCAACAGGGTGCTGTGTTAGATATCTATTGATTAATATTGCTTACCTGTGCAATTTTCACCGTCCCCTGTGAATCCAGTCTTGCAAGTACATATATAAGATCCTATGGTATTGTTGCATGTTGCATTGGAATGACAATTATCCGATACACCACATTCGTTCACATCTAAATTGAATTACGCTCAGTAAATCACAATATCAACATAACATTTAGTAAAATGCTATACAATTGCTTTTTTTAACAAGTTCGTTCCAACATCCAAAGAGCTAGTAGTCAAGTTGTAGTATTTTATAAATCTCTCTTGTTATAGAATCCTTTCTTGATTACTAATTCTAATATACATAATTATCATATTCTCTCAGCCTTAGGCACCATACTTCATGTAATATACCAACATAAGATTATTTTGAACTACATACGAATGTAGCTAAACGGACTGGACGTCACATTTAGGTCTTTAGTGATAGATAGCTGGAAATGTTGAATGGGTAACATGTATAGTGAGATTAGCTGAAGTTTGGTTTTGGAGTTATAAATGGTCGGAAAACTGGCTGAAAAACCGACGATTCCCAACCCTTATTTTGTATAAAGTGTATTACGATCTTTCTTCTCTTTCAGTGCACTCCTACGTTTATCTTTTATATAATTACCAAACATTGCACGTCGGAGATGTTTAGTATGCCAAAAACGATCGGGTAATTTTTTTGACGGGGTGTACATTTAGTTTGGAAGTTATAAACAATATCTGAGGAAAGTCGCACCCCTAAACACCCTCAGAAAATAGGTTTATGGCTTTTGAAGCAGAGAAAAACTTTTTCTCTGCTTCATATTTTGTATATAAATTTGAAAATGCATAACTCATATTTACTGCAGTACTAAAAGTAGAAAATAAAAGAAATTGCTAGAACAATCATCCAACTAAGTTTAGGTATATAACTATAACAACACCAAAAGATAAATCAGTAATAACTTAAAATTTATGGTAATATTTTATTGTAATTTATGGTAATATTTCAAATATTAGAAGTTTTGAAATATAATTGAGGTAGTACAAACGCTTCCTGTTTTCTTGTTATCTTTAAGTTATGAATTTCAATTTTAACTTAGCATACTTATTCAACATACTTTAACATAATAAATATCTTATTTACTTTTCTAATTCGCAAGTCATTTTGTTCTTTATTTTTCGAAATAGATGGCTAGTAAAGTATTTTCCTAAAACCACGGCTAACTGATAGTTTGAAATAGTATAGTTTTTTACTCCAGCATATAGCAATATTACCTTCACAGTATTTCCCACTACCTGCGAATCCGGCCTTACAGCTGCAATTATACGAACCAAAAGTGTTGTTGCAAACTGATTGAGTGTGGCATTCATTTGTACCGTGAGCGCACTCGTCAATATCTATAATATAAAATCGATTAAAATTGATAAGAAATAAGAATTGATCATTTTTCCTTCAGAAGAAAAAGTTATGGCGTTTCGTTCCGGACAAAAATACGACGAAGAAATATATTTCGCTCGTATAATCGAAAATTCACAGTTGGAAGTCGAATTAATTTAAACAGAAGACAATTGTGTGTAACCGAAGTCCAATTTCAAATAATCGAAGCCCAGAGAAAATACAATTATATTCGAGAGGGAAAGGAAGTGACTGCAAAAAAAACGGAACAGCGAACTCTGATACGAAGCAGCGAATTTCTTATTAGGTAGGAATAATTTACAACCTCGCTCAGCAATGGCTTTCAAAGTTGCGGCTAGTTTTTTAAAGCTGGTTTTTTAACACACGTTCCTACTTTTTTTTTGTTTCCCGCATGTTGGTGTTACGGTTACTTTTCAGTTGTTTTTGATACTGTCGAACCTACAACCTTTACGAGTTTCCTTTTCTCTCGTTACGATTGCAGTTCACCCATAATGGGACGCTAGACAGGTGTGTCGAAACGTTGTGTCATGAATAGTAACCTTTAAGTTACAAGCAATACATTTTGAAATTCGCGTTACTTAAATGTCTAGTCAATCACCAGATTGTTGTGAACTTGTCACTATACGTTATTTGCGTAAATATAGAGGTTTTCACATCAACAAGGTACGGAGATGAAGCGCGAGCTTACGCGGTATAGCAACATGTATGCATAGTTATTCCAGTTTGTTTTTAACGTTACCGTTGCAATGAGTTCCATTCCCTGTGTAGCCAAGTACGCAATCGCAAATAAAAGATCCATTAGTATTTTTACACGTTGCATTTGCGTGACAGTTGTCCACATTAGTGAAGCATTCGTCGATATCTAAAAAGAAAAATTTTAAAAAGCACAGCTGTGAAAATATAATAAGAAATGAATAGACTCTATATGATTATTGATGGCGTACTCTTTTTATTTATAAGAACGCAAAAAGCTGGTAGAGCACAACACGTGTACGGCTGATATTAAACATACAAGGCCAAAAATTTCACATGCTTGATCAAGGTTGATGAGCCACCAACCTTGATCAAGCTTTATGCATCATGTTTGATCAACATTGACTTCTCATCAAGCTTCATCATGCTTGGTATCATGTTTCATCAAGCGCAATCATGCTTGATATCAAACTTGATCAACCTCTAACAACAGTGATTTCAAACGTGAAGAAGATTGATGTCAACCACGATCAAGTATGATGTCAATATGTTCAAGTATTTGTGTACAATTACTGCTTCTCCCACTTTCACTTGATATTTCGTTGTTTTGTGTGCAAGGTTATGGCGTTCTCGCAAGGCGGCGAGGTATTCTTTTTGCCATCGTCTCCATCAATTTTGTTTGCAAGTCGCCAAATGCTTTGCACGTTTACGTAAGTTTTTGGTTTCTGCTCTCCATGTTTCGCTTTCTGGTAACTAGTTTGTACGTAGAAATACAAAGGTTGCTGGAGTCAAGGTGGGCAATTCGACGCCATCTTCCATCTAGCTTAATGGTCTGCGATTTATTTGTATTTCTATATTTAACAATACTTCGCTGAGTTCTGGCCAAGATAATGTAGCTCCCCCAATTACTTTGTACACAGCCAATTTCACAATTCCAATGAGCCGTTCAAACTGTCCTACCCCATTGCAGACCCACAACTTTGTCTCGTTTGGTGCAACTTCTAGGTGTTGTTTGGCGTATGATTGCTCCTCGTTCTTAAGAATATTTTGTGCGTCCTCTAATTGGTTACAATTTGAACTCCATTTGTGTAGTTTGAACATGGCGTCGCCCACTATTGCTCGTTCTTTGCTTTCGTTTTAGGGCTTGCGTAATGTTTTGACCGCCTGTTAATAGGTCATCTACGTCGAAAGAACGACGGAGCCTTTCAACTTCTTCAGGGTTCTTCGATGACCAACTGTCTAAATGGGCTTCAATCACTCCCCCTAGCAGAAATGGGGAAAGCGCGAGTTCAAACAAAACTCTCGTGAAGCGGTATATTTCAATTTCTGCGTCACCGCTTGGTTATCAATAGAATTTCAGCGCGTTTCTCTCGCTCTCTTTCACTATTGTTTGTAGAAAGGCTTGCCTGATGTCAACGGACACGCAAATTGGATACGTTCGCTGTTGAAGAGTATGTCCCATAATTTATTTTGCAGCTTTGGTCCAGTATAAAGACATTCATTCAAGGACGGTGATTCAGAAGTGGCTCGTGCTGAAGCGTCGTAAATGATTCTCATGTTGGTAGTTTGAGCTGTCTCAAATGACGCACTTGTGTGGAATAAAAAACTCTCTAGATTGTTTTACAGGTTGATAGTCGCGGTTAGGTGGTGGAACTACATTACTCCCGGTCTCAGGTGGTGGGACTAGATCACTTCCGGTCTCAGGTGGTAGGGCTACTTTACGTCCAGTCTCACCTGGTGGGACTACTCCACTTCCGGTCTCAGTAGGTGGGACTACTTCACTTCCGGTCTCAGTAAGTGGTGGAACTAGCTCAATAACTCCCTCCAAGAGTTGCTCTTGTATGATGTTGCTGTATTTTTCTATCAGATTCTCTCGTCGGAGTTTTTTGGTCAAACTTTTTAGCCTTTGGAACCTGCTGCACTCGTTGTTAAGAAGGTCTGGGTGATTTGGTTTCCATGGCAACGCTGTCTCATAACATCCCTCTGGAAATCGGGTTAATTGCTCCTTAAATTCACTGAACACAACAGATTGATCATGTTCTCGCGTGTCTGCAAGCCCAAGGACATCGAGTCTACATAACTGTTCGTATTCGACGTTGGAGGACTGAGTTAACATTACGTGACTTTCAAAATCATACCCAGGTCCCATCAAGAAACAGCCCAGTTTGGTAAGCTCTGTAATTGGCGATTTCTCACCTCCGATTCTCGGTTTGGTTTGTGTTTTTATTTTTGAATACTCTCCACTCCCCAGAATAATATGAACTGGAAGCAAGTCTTTAGTGTCGTCATCGTTCATAGTTACACCCTTCAAGTGGGGGTGCTTCTTAATCAAATCACAGTAGTTAGGATTGTTGATCAATAACAGTTCTCTCTAGTTTACTTTTGGGGATTTCACAAGCAGTGTAAACAAATGATTCAGCGAAGAAAGTTCTATGTCGTAGATTTCGAGTTTGGTTGTCTTCGAGGTCACTAGCATGTCAATATTCTTAACTACAGTTGGTGAAGGTTTTAATTTGAGTAATTCAACTAACTTGGAAGTAATATAGGAGCTCCCACCACCAGAGTCGACAAGGGCGCGACACCGAACACCATTAACTTCTACCACAATGATCGGAAACACAGCTTTGCTTTATGACATGCACTGATGACAACATTCTTCGGAGTATCGCAGTTCTCTTTGTCTTTCAAATCACAAATTGACGTGTGATGCCTCTTGTCGCACTTCCTACAAGAGGCTTTACTCTGGCACTCAGAGGCCTTATGGTTTCCTGTGGTGCAATTGAAACATAATCTTTTCTTGGTTAGTATCTGTCGTCGTTTTGACGCTGTAACCACTTTTTCGCAATTATTTGACTTATGTGTGCTGTCGTCGCAATGCAAGCAACCACGTGGGTTGGATTTTTGTCGAGTGACATGAAACAGCTTGTCTCGTTTCTTACTGCGATGTGGCTCTTCTTCTCGTTCGGCGATTTTTTGGACTGGATTTCTTCGGCACCACTGATTGAGTGCTTCGACTAGCTTGGCAAAATCTCATGATTCCCAGTCTGGGTCTGTTCGCACTAAATCTCCGCGTATGCTCGGTATTTTGTCTAAAGTCATTGACACTGCGCCATTGACCCCCTTGAGCTTTCCCATAGTCTCCAACGCTTGCACGCAATATGTTAATTTCTCGCTGAAGTTATGTATTTTCCTCGGGTTGGCGCCGTGTATGGTTGGTAACGCTAGTATCTAGCATGTGTATCTAACATTCAACTATTTTGGCTTCTTTCCCGAATCTATCTTGAAGAAGGCTCTGCTCTGTTATACTCTTCGTCTGTAAAAAACAACGCTTCGACAGTGTGTCGTATTTTAGGCGCTAATAATTCGCGTAGATACGCAAACTTCGTGACTGGAGCTATAGAGGATTTTTCGACGTTCTCTGTGAATTGCCCCAAGAGCCTAGGCCAATCCATGTGAGAACCATTGGACTGCAAGATAACTTTGGTAGTTTCGCCTGCAATCCTATCATATTTCTACTCGCGTGGATTTGCTTTATTATCATGCAGTGTTTGTTCCTTTTGTAATTTTATTCTAGTCTCATGAAGCTTTAACCTCAAACTGAATTTTCTTTTCTTCCTTGTCATTTTCTTGTTTCTTTTGGTTTCCCGATAACCACGTCTTTGTCAACTGAACTTTGCTATCAGTCTCGTTGATCTTGTTGTCAATCTGTTCGCCCCAGTCAGCTATGTCCTCCTTTTTCCCAATTTTCTCGGCTTCTACTGCGATCCTTAGCTTCTCTACTGTCGTGTTACGCATTCTTCGTCGGACTTTGCTAAAACTCCATCTGTTCGTTTCGATGTTATTTGTAGTTGTATTAATTTCGTCTTCAGCGCTTTTTCGGAGTCAGTCGCTTCCATCTAAGTGAATCTATCCCGTCGGAGGTGCCACGTTTAGTAAATTGTACCCCAACATGTAATCGTAGTGCCATTTATACAAAAAAGTCTTAGATAGGTCAAGGATGTTCATACTTGCATATATAGGCTGGTCTAATTTAAGCTTACTTTTCGTTCTATGGACTGCAACTAGCTTTGGGTTAAATATCTTCGTGGATACATAGCTTCGCTAACTTATATGCTTAGAGGATTTATCCTCATTGGTGCCTAAAATGACGTCTATTTGCTTACGTTTGTTTATCATGGTCTTACCAAAGCAGCTACTATTCATACGTTTGTAAACGTCTTTCTCAAATGCATTTTTTGCTTGGGTCCTTTTTCTAGTATTATGATCAATGTAACCTGCTAACCACTTTGATCGAGTAAACTCAATGGCTCTATGTATCTTCAGTTTTAGCCCTAATCTAAGGTATAATTGCAAGTTCCTATAATGGAGTACATACTTTTGCTTTTTATCAAGTGTGTTTGATAATTTTGAAACTTTACAGTCTGGCAAACCAAATTTCTTTTTAATTGTTTTGGCATATTTTGAGATTTCTTTGTTTTTGGCAACTCTTCGCTTTTCCTGGTATGCCGGTCTCGCTCACTCGGAGAACAACTTATACCTTTACATATTATTACCCGAGGACAAAATATCCAAAGACCTATTTAGTTTTAAAAAATCCTTTCAAATAAGAAAGTAACGGATTGGGGTTATGGGTTCTAAGATCATAGATATAAATGGTTGGAATTTGATCAAGAAAACTTTAACTGGCTTCTCAGCCAGGTGATTAAACTAAAAAAGTATATGAATTAAATTAAAAGTGATATCCAATCCGTTCAGCGCACAATCCAGTTTTGTTAACATATCTTGTTTTAATACAACATTAACTTTTATTAATCATTTTGCAAAATTCTAAATGAGAATTAAGCGGAATCGTAAAACTAAGTGGAATATTATTGGTAAACATACCTGATTTTTTTTACCGAAACAGTTAGCGTTCTGTCAGACAATGAAAAAAATGCTTGGGTCGTATTTTTGTCTCGCTCCTAGCGTTGTTAGGTATAAATCGGGAAGCTCGTAATCCAGAAAGAGTAGCCGGAACTACCAAAGACACACACGGTGTGTTGTGAAAGCATATTTGAAAATAGAGTCATTAATGACCTTAAAAACTGCGTCGCTCCTAGTTTCGCAGAAAACCCATTTCTGGACTCGAATACAAATTGAAGCTATACAGGCAATAACGGTTGTGCATGTGCTTGCACACCTTTAAATTATATCGGTCGTCTACCTGTCTAGTTTAGCATAGCTTACAATTCTAAACATTTCCATGTCTCAGTCTTTAAAGAGGATCAGACTGTAGCTCTTTGTCAGAACAAAATGTAAGTACTGTTATAATAATCTCTTAGCCTTACGCGCCATACATCATGTAATATACCAGCATAAGATTAGTTTGAACTACATAGGAGTGTGGCTAAACGGACTGGACGTCACATTTACGTCTTTAATGATAGATAGCTGGAAATGTTAAATGGGTAACATGTATTAAATGGGTAATTAAATGGGTATAGTGAGATTAGCTGAAGTTTGGTTTTGGAGTTGAAAATGGTCGGAAAACTGGCTGAAAAACCGACGATTCCGAACCCTTATTTTGTATAAAGTGTATTACGATCTTTCTTCTCTTTCAGTGCACTACTACGTTTATCTTTTATATAATCACCAAACATTGTACGTCGGAGCAGAAATTTAGTAGGCCAAAAACGATGGGGTAATTTTTTTTGACGAAGCTTACTTTTAGTTTGGAAGTTATAAACAAAATTTGGGGAAAGTCGCCCCCCTAAACACCCTCAGAAAATAGGTCTCTGGCTTTTAAAGCAGAAATAATTTTTTCTCTGCTTTATATTTTGTATATAAATTTGAAAATGCATAACTCATATTTACTGCAGTACTAAAAGTAGAAAATAAAAGAAATTGCGAGAACAATCATCCAACTAAGCTTAGGTATATAACTATAACAACACTAAAAGATAAATCAGTAATGACTTAAAATTTATGGTAATATTTATCGATTATTTCAAATATGAGAATTTCTGAAATATAAATGAGGTAGTACAAACGCTTCCTGTTTTCTTGTTATTTTTAACATGAATTTCAACGTTAACTTAACATACTTATTTAACATACTTTACGTACAAAAATACGACGAAGAAATATATTTCGCTCGTATAGTCGAAAATTCAGTTGCAAATCGAATTATTTTAAATAGAAGACAATTGTGTATAACCGAAGTCCAATTTCAAATAATCGAAGCCCAGAGGAAATACAAACATTATATTCGAGAGGAAAAGGAAGTGACAACAAAAAAACGGAAGAGCGAACTCTGATACCAAGCAGCAAATTTCTTATTAGATAGGAATAATTTACAACCTCGCTCAGTAATGGCTTTCAAAGTGGCGGCTAGAGACGGCAATCTCTCCAGATTGTGATCGGTCAGTTGTGAGCGGGGCTTCTTCAGCTAATTTGTTATCGTAGTAAATGTGAGTGCTATCGTAGAAACACATTTTCGATTATAATTATTAAAAGTCTGTGTAAAAGTAGCTGATATAAAACCACGAAAATATTTTTGCCCATGCCACTTGCAATACGGCTTGGGTTGAGTCTAATTGGTCTCCCAACTGTACTTCCTTATTTTTTCTTTTTCGTGGTTTTTTAACACACGTTCCTACTTTTTTTTTGGTTTCCTGCATATTAGTGTTACGGTTACTTTTCAGTTGTTTTGGATACTGTCGAAGCTACAACCATTACGAGTTTTCTTTTCCCTCGTTACGATTCCAGTTCACCCATAATGGGACGCTAGACAGGTGTGTCGAAACGTTGTGTCATGAATAGTAACCTTTAAGTTACAAGCAATACATTTTGAAATTCGCGTTACTTAATGTCTAGTCAATCACCAGATTGTCGTGAACTTGTCACTATACGTTATTTGAATAAATATAGAAGTTTTCACATCAATAAGGTACACAGATGTAGCGCGAGCTTACGCGGTATAGCACCATGTATGCATAGTTATTCCACTTTGTTTTTAACGTTACCGTTGCAATGAGTTCCAGTTCCTGTGTAGCCAGGTACGCAATTGCAAATAAATGATCCATTAGTATTTTTACACGTTGCATTTGCGTGACAATTGTCCACATCAGTGAAGCATTCGTCGATATCTAAAAAGAAAAATTTTAAAAATAGCACAGCTGTGCAAATATTATAAGAAATGAATAGACTCTTTATGATTATTGATGGCGTACTCTTTTCATTTAAAAGAACGCAAAGAGCTGGTAGAGCACAACACGTGTACGGCTGATATTAAACAAACACGGCCAAAAATCTCACATGCTTGGTCAAGGTTGATGAGCGATCAACCTTGATCAAGCTTGACGCATCATGCTTGATCAACGTTGATATCTCATCAAGCTTCATCGTACTTGGTATCATGCTTCATCAAGCGCGATCATGCTTGATATCAACTTTGATCAACCTCTAACAACAGTGATTTCAAACGTGAAGAAAATTGATGTCAACCACGATCAAGTATGATGTCAATATTGATCAAGTTGGTCATCAACCATGATCAAGCTTGATATCAACCATGATCATGGTTGAACGTTTTTAGCCGTGTAGGGCTGTAAGGCTATAGCCTGTATGCGCTCTTTCACCTTTTAAGTTACCAGTACCTCCATTAAGCGCACCAAATCATTTATAATGTTTTAGTTGGTTATAAATTACAGCTTGATTAGCTCTGACGTTGGAGCATATTAGTAGAAAGTTTAACATAATACTTTTTTCTTTAAATATTATAAATCGAAAAAAATGTGTGGTGCTCTTCTTCACATTAACAAGTAAAACTACCTCAGTGGAGCTATATGGAAGGCAAAACTTCCATTTGGATGCAGCCATTGGGGAGAGCTTTACATTTTGGAATGATTTGATAATTTTAGAACACATAATCCCATATGAGTTTTGTACGTGTGATTACATGCTATTTCCGAGAATAAAAAATCCTAAAAATGTGGCAAAATACTTTACAAAACACGAAAAATTATTGACGACA
>JAOBAZ010121773.1:0-11211 GCA_026546875.1 Pteroeides caledonicum | reverse complement strand
TCAGCAAAACCTATTCGCACATTTGGCAGTTCACCACCTTTTCGCTGTTTGATTTTATATATATATATATATATATATATATATATATATACAACGCTGATCCATGAGAGGACATAGAGTGTCTCAATTCTATTACAGAAACATCTTCAAAGACAATCACGAAAGAGAAATTTATCATGATTTCTAAGACTGTTAATACCAATACGAACAACATATATGGCTAGAACGTGATTTGAACTCACACCTTCGGGATGCCGGTCCGTCGCCCTACTAGGTTTAAAATCATTGATCATTTAATCAATTAAATTTTACACATTTGAGATTGTCTTACATTCTATATTACAGATTTATTACCACAAGTTAAAGTTTAATGAAAAACTTTTGGAATTGAGGGACAAGAAAATTAACGTGATTAAAGAGGTATAACCAACTCATCATTTGGTTTGATTGATTGACCAAATTAAGAACAATAGTGTTTCCTTTTTGTTAAGGTAAAAGAGAGTGTAGGTGCTCTTAAACATGTGCAAGAAAAACTTGACTTATCTGATCGTAAACCAATGCCAAAGGTGCCGAAAATGAGAGATGAAGAAATGCCGGAACGGTATACAAATTTTTATTGATTCCTTTATTTAAAATAATTGCGCTAATTTCCCTTATATTTAATAATTAAAAACCCTTTCTTCATTCATCGTGTATACTCTTGAATATATCACCCGATAGGTATCATCTCTGATATCAATTGGTATCATTTCCAATAAATCTCAACAATTTATTTTTTTAGAAAGCTAAGTTACAACAAAGAGATACTGTATGAATTTAAAAAACAAATGGCAATACAAAAAGACAAAGCCGAAGGTGAAGAAGGTGGCGGCGGAGGGTTTGGAGGCTTTGGTGCACCTGAGGTTTGTTAACCAACAATTAGTTGGCATTTTGACAGTTGATATGGATGTTTTTTAAAATGATAGATGATGGCTATCCTGTCATGTATAGAACTAAGCAGATCTTTAAAAAATTGTTACACAAGGCTACCACATGCAGCTTGCATTGGAATAAAAGAAAGTGATATCTCTGTGTAAAAACGATGCTCGTTTACCAGAAAGGGAAACTTTTTTAGAAAGGGAAATTCAAAAATACATTTGTAGTTGAATACAATGAATAGCTACTTTCCTGTCATCTCAATATTTGTGCTTTTTGCCAGCATTCGAGTTTAAAAGGTTTGCCTGAGATTTGTTTCAACTCACGTGGAGTTATATTTATGAGAAACGTGTGTAGCGACACAATTCTCAGAGACATAATATCTCTCGATTTTGGAAGCCAGAGAAATTAGTTCGTACGAGAAATGGTAATGCTCGCTAAAAGTGGCTGAATATAATAAGGGAAAACAAGTATTATGTAACATGTTATAGGAGATACAAACTTTTATACGTAACTTATTAGTTCTTTGTCTCTGTTATCATCTTAAAGAGTACGAAAAGTGACTGAACAAATTAAAATTTAAGATTTCATATTTTGCCTGAGGCGAATAATTGTTTTAGTATTTTTGCACAAATCGTTCGTGGTTAGAGATTGTTTTTCTTTAAATTCGCTTATTTCTTTATCAGTAACTTTCATCACAAAACGGTTAGCTGCCATTTTGCTAATTTTCAAAAATGTTTTGTAGATGAATATAACATCTTAATACGTCAAATTCAACCAATCAAATTGTAGGATTTATAATGTTCACTTTATCGAAAATTCTAAAAAGTTATTGTCAACTCGGCGTTTCCCGCTTTACAAGCATGTATGACTTCTCAGTATAACTGTTAACTATAATGTATTATCGTTTTTCTTTTTATACGTAGTCTAAACAACCACAGTCAACCGCTGCAGGGCGTGATCGATCATTTTCAAATGTGTCAGTATTATCAGGTGGTCGACCTAAATCTCATCAAAGTATGAAGGTAGGAGATCAGTCTGCACCTGAAGCTATACTGGAAAATGCTGAAGAGTCGTTAACTGCTCTTGAAATGCAGTTAAAAAAACAAGAACAAGTCAGGTAAAGTATTGCTCTTGTGTGTGTAAAAGTGCGCCTGTGTGCGTGCGCGTGCGCGTGTGCCTGTGTAAGTGTTGTCTGTTCGTCCGTACGCCCGCTCTCTTTATCTAAGGTTTTTTTTTTGCTTACAGAATGAAATACGAACAAGATCGTCTCCTGAAAAGAATCGACTTTCTCCTTTCTAATTTTGATGGCGAGCTTAAAACCATTAGACATGACAAATCCCAAATTGAAATAGCTTTGAAAAATGGTGATTTAAGGTGATTAATTTAATTAAATTCTGTACAATTATGTTCAAATGTGTTCAAATGTAATTTTCGTTATTTTTAGGCATGTTACTTTGTTCGAAGAACTCATATTGCTCAAAGAATTTGAAAAAAGAGAAAATACGTTCGCAAATCGTGTTAAGATAAAAGAGGATGAAAAATTAGATATGGAGGAAAAGGTTAGTTTTTATTCAAGGAAAAGCTATAAATTTACCAAAATTTTGCTATAAATTTACTAAGATTTTTCACATATTTTGTATACTAACTAGGAACTATAGCACCTTTAGTCTATTGATAACATTAAAAACAAACGGAAACGTTAACCTCGAAAAGATTATGATGGGTCTAAAAGCTTAGGCACTTTTTTACGCAGTATCAAAATTTCATAAAATTTGACGAAGTACCTCTGCGCATCTGCGTAAACTTGTATTTTTCAGTTTTCGTTTAACTCGTGTTACTTTTTTCATGCACGAAATGGAGTGTTGCTAACATGTTTAAAAATTATGTGATTCATACAGATTGACAGTTGTGGGACTAAACTTGATATTAAAAAGGAAGAAATTGACAAATACTTAGAACAGGAGAAATCGTTGTACTTGACATTTACTTCTATGATTGGAGAGAACAACAAGTTTGAAGGATTTTTAAATAAAGTTTTTAAGAAAAAAATAAAGCGTGCTAAAAAGAAAGATGAATCGCAAGATGGTTCTGAAGAGGGAAGCGATGAAGAGGATAGTGATGAAGAAATGTCATCAAGTGAAGAAAGTAATTCAGATGAAGAAGTACTTGATGATAGTGTCTGTCCACCTGGCTGTGATCAGGTAATCTAGCATTGCACTTACTACTTTTTTTTTTTTTCTTGAATTTATTATAATTTTTTTACAGTTCTCTTTTAATTTTAATATTTTTTTTACGTTATGCATTTTTGTTACAGGCACTGTTTGACCAAGTTTGTGAATTACGAGAAAATCGTTTGGATATTGAGGAAGCTTTGGCAGAAGAAAAGAAAGCTTTGGAGGCTCTAAAAAAAGAACACGAGGCATTGAATAAACGATCTAAAGTGATCGATGCGGCTTTAAGCACAGCAGAATCTGAGCTAGAAGCATTTCAGGTGATTGTTTAATGCGTTATGTGTATATAACCATAGCATGTTGCCACTATTCTTAACATTTTATTTTTGTTTATTTTAGCGTGAAAAACAACAGAAACTAAACGAGTTGGATGTTGTGGTCACAGTTAAACTTCATCAAATTCAGTATATTGTAAATAATTCCATGCCTCATGATTTATCTTCTTGTTTGGTTTTTATAAATTCTGACCAGAATCGTCTTCAAACGAGGATAAAAGAACTTGAAGTTGAGAAGGCTGAACAAAAAAGATTATTTCGGTATGTAAAATTTTATTGTTCAATAATTAGTTTTATTAGTCTTCCCACAGCACTTTAATCTTGGCCGTCGTGTTCAGTTTCAATAGACAGATTTAGCAAGAGGACGCGAACGTCAAAAAGGATGTGAAAATGGCGTGGCAAGCTTTGTGTACTTACGTCGCCAACAAATTAGGACGCCAGTTTCCCGCGAATCCACGCCATGTCACTTCCTCTTTGACGTCCACGTCCTCTTGCTAAATCTGTGCAATAGATTGGTTACAACGAACATGAAATTTCATGTACTGGTAATTTTTTTCTAACACGCTTCTTTGCTAGTGAACTGTCACAATTACTACGACAAAGACAAATCCAGTCAATTTTTCTGGATATGTTTGTGCGACTCTGTGATGGTACCTCTTGTATGATATATCTTGTAATCCATGATAGATATATACGGAAGTTGCAGTTGCGACAAAACAATGGACACTCCAAATAACGATATCATTTTGATTCAACGTTTCGAGTATCTTGCAGTCATCATTACGAATGATGGTGATCAAAAATGATGGTCAGGAATGACGATGATCAGGAATGACGATAATCAGGAATGATATGATCAGCAATGATGATGATCAGCAATGATAATGATGAAGAATGATAATGATCAGGAATGACGATGATCATGCAGGAATGATGATGATCAGGAATGACGATGATCAGGAATGATGATGATCAGCAATGATGATGATCAGAAATGATGATGATCAAGAATGATGATGATCAGGAATGACGATGATCATGAAGGAATGATGGTGATCAGGAATGATATAGCCTGTGGTGGGTAGACTGGGGCACAGGCTAGAATGATGATGATCAGGAATGATGATGATGATCAGGAATGATGATTATTCCTGATGGTGACTGTAAGATAGTCGAAACGTTGAATCAAAATGATATCTTTATTTCATTGTTTTGTATTTTAAAGATATACGGACGATCGTAGACATTTTAAATTTTGCTTATTGTTTTATGTGTTGTTTGTCAATAGGGAACACCGTCAAATGCACGTACAGTTGAAAAGAGACAAAAAGGGCAAAGAAGCAGAGGTATTTAAAATAGAGTGACAAAGATTTCATTGAATAAAATGAGATCAGATCCCTTAGCTATTTTAAAAACCACATTTACCCTGATACTCATTAACACAAAAAGAAATTATGAAAGTTGAGGGTTTATACATACACGCGCTCATATTGTGTATTAAGTGTATGTCTGACACTTTAGATCGGAAAACAAACCTTTGTGTAACATATAACGTGACTGGAAGTGAACATATAACATGCACTTATCCGAGGGAGTGTGTTTGAAGTGGAGCTGTCAATACTTGTTATTATTTCCCCACCTCGGCTGCCCCTCGAACAGAAACTAATGACTCGTATCGAGAAATCCACTTCAAACACAGCCTTCAGATTAGGAATATGACTTACAAAATGGTTGGTATATCAACAGTAACATGACAGACTGTTTAAAATGGGTAGCAGTAAATATACACTTACGTGCAAATCATTGCAATCAGAATTGTAGTCAGAATAACATCGAGCACGTGACATATTTTAGTGATAATGTGTTTTGTAAACATATATAGAGGATATTACACGGTTGCAAGAACGGATGGGTTTTACGTTCGAGCGGCAAGAACAATATCTCACTCGTTCGCGCACGAGAACATAAAATCCATATCTTCGAGCCAACGTGTGCTGTTTTTTTTACTATATGGACTTATTTATAGTGTATTTTATTAATACACCCCTGTACAACAGTCTAAAACACAACAATGATCAATGGCTTCAAAATAGCCTATAGCTAAATATATAAATTAAACAACAAACCGCGCTACAACAGAAATGGTTTAGAAAGTGTTAGTGTTCTTTATTGCCTCTATCGTAATTCTGAAGAATCTATTGTTACGATTCCTCTTCAATCCTTGAACTAGAAGCCATTTGTAAAACACCGAAAAAGGTGGGAAATGTTATGTCACTCCTAAGCGTTACATACGGAAAATACGCCACTCAAGTCCCGGGTGTAGTGACGTATGAGTACTACGAGTGTTTTAGTTTCCAATAAAATACCCTTATCCATATAATAAACCCTTATATTTTTAGATTTTCGAGCTAGAAGAGAAAGTGAAAAACATGCAAATGTTGAAATTTGGACGGCTTGTCGATTTTGATCGGCTAGAAAACATCACTGTTAACAGGAATGCTGAAGAACTTAAAGAGCGTTTGCGTCAACAAGAATTTCAAAATGCGACTGAAATTTCTAAATGGGAGGTGAGAATTATATATGTCGTTAGCTGCATCTGCAATTGCCACAGAAACTGCAACTACAAGCCTTCATCGGCTTAAAGAGTGGGAGAAACTACAATCATTGCAGAAAATATTTGGGAGAGGTGAAAAATGTTGATATTTCACAATAGCATTATGTAAATACAAGAACCCTCCTCTCCCCCATTTCGAAATTGAAATCCTTCATTCCAGACGTGTGATCGCGGTGGTTTAATAAAAACAGAAATTTTTGGCACACCAACATTGAAACAAGGGGACGGGGGAGCAGAGACATTTAAAACACGTAGGTGTCCCAACAATTTATGCAATGATTGTAGTCTCCTACTTTTTTACACTAAAATAATAATTTAAATTTAAAATAAGTAAAACTCCTAACTTAAAATAATTAAATACCATAAGCTGACAATAATAAAAACTAAATCACATCGTTATAATAGTTATTATTCATTGCGCTTGTTCTACCCATGAGGATTAAGGGTACAATCCAATGTACTTCTTTGCTATACATGTATTCATTGATTTTTTAGAAAAAAATTCAATCTTGCCGAGAAAAGCTTACTCTTCGTACGCGTGAGAACACTGGAAGACTAAACACGTCAACACTGCTATTCCATGAACGACAAGAACTGGAACAAAAGTTAGATTCCAAGCAAAAGTCTTTGGTATGTTTTTTCATAGATAATAGAAAGGGAAATGGAAACTTCACCTACCTTGACGAAAGCGAAAACAAAGGTTGCACAACTTGTCATGGTAATTATGCGCATATACGTGAATTAGTATGTGCGCATAGTTATATCACGAGAAGTTGTCCAATTTTTGTTTCCGGTTTTGTCAAGGCAGCTGAAGTTGACATGGGTTTTTTTACTTAACGTTTTGCTGAATAAACGGTAACTTTGAAATTTAGTTCACGGCTTAGTTGTTCAAAGGCGGGTCAACGCTAACGCATCGTTTAATTTATTGTGTTAGAATCCACAGTTTTTGTTTAAAATGTACATCATAACAATTGAACCAATTCACAACAGCTCTGGTAAAAAACAACAGTGTTTCAACAAACCAATAATTTTCCTTCTCAACTTTTCACTAACCTCGGAGTTAAGCTAACAGAGCTTTGTACAACCGGTCCCTGACTTTAGTTTAAAAATAGCTAGCAATCAACGTGTTGTTTGCACGATGAGATACAGTAAAATCATCCTATTTTGCATCAGGGCCGAGTTGTGTAAAGGCGAATTGGTGGCCGTAGCGTAACCAGCCCGACAATGGGCCATTTGCATGATGACGCATTTTTACTTATTTAACTACATCTATCATGATGCTTTGCAAGCGTCGTAAGTAATAAATTTTGATAACAAATACCTGCAAAGAATTTTGGTACTGGTCGTTAAATATTAAGAATAGGTCATCGTGCAAATGGCCTATGTTATATGCTAATATTTTCGTGTTCAAGAACCGTAAAAATGATAATTTTTTAAAGAAATGAATGACAATAATTGTAAAGTTGTAGAACATGACCAACCTACTGGTTAGTGAAGTATCCTCAAATGTTCATCGACCGTTTGATTTTAGTACAGGTAAAATCGTTTTGTAAAAAACGTTTCCGCTATGAAACTTTATCTTAGTTGATAAAGTTTAAATTTAGTTATTTAAATTAAAATAAATTATTTAAATTTAGTTATTTAAATTAAAATAAATTAAAGTAATTAGTTCTGTGAAGAAAAACCACGATTTTGCAAGCACGTTTTCCCTCCATCTTTTTATGTTTTCAGTTGTTCTCTTAAATGCGTCTGTACATGATGAATAAAAAATGTTTATTTTATATTGAATGCAGGGTGCACAGTACAGTGGAAATAGAAAAGCTGATCTGAAAGAAAGACACCGTCTTGTCCAACTTGTTCAACTCCAAGCGCAAGAGATTGATGCTTTAAAAGATGAAATAACTTTGCTGTCTAGAAAAGGTGGCCATATATTACCTCCATCTCAACCACCTTTACCTTCAGCCTCTCAAGCCGCTATACCAAATATTTAATTTTTAAATAATCATTAAACACGCCTGTATATCGTTTTTTGTTTAGTGTGAGGAATGTAATAAACAAGTTACATGTCTTTTCAGTTTATTTTGTCGCTATTTCATATTTTACTTATTAGTTAAATATAGCAAGGATCAGGATAGGATATTAATTATATATTAAAATGATTATAATAATTAAACTATAGCGTAACACATGTTTACACCAGTGAGTTCCATCATGGTCAGTAAAGTAGATGGTCTGGAAGCTCAATAAATATTGAATAGACCTCGTTATTTATGCTATTATCTAGGTTTATGCAAGTTTGTGCACCTTCGTGATCACGTGTCTATTGAATATTGTGGTAAACAACCAATGATGATTGATTCGGAAAATCACTCACCCGTTAGTTTGAACAATGGAGAATTTAAAGCACTGTTATTGGTTGATCGCCCCAGAATATAGTTGGCACGCGAGGGCACAGAGTGTGTATAAACCGAAGTCGACATAGTCCTAGATAATGAGTTCTATTAAATTTTTAACAGGCTTCCAGACCATCTACTCCATGACTATGGTTCCATACTGTTAGCTGTATGCGGCTCACCGCTTTACACATGCACTGATCAAGAAAACTCTCCAAATTAGACTCCTGGCTTGCATCACACCTTCTATTTCACAAGAATGGTTGGACAGCCCTGTATACAAATTTCTCTTCAAAGCTTTCCTCTGTTGAATTTGATCTTGCTTTAATATTTCCTGCAGAATTTGTGTTAAAAATGTTTGAAAAATTTTGAATAGAAACACGGGTTTCTCGTTATAATTTCGAAAAACATTTTGCAGGCGAAAATAACGTTTAATCGAACTTTCCCACAATGCAGTAACAGATAAATAAATTGCCAAAAGTCACACAGGCCGATAATCATGGAATAACAGTAAAACTAAATTCCTATTTTGCAAAAATGACAAGCAGAAAAAATAAAAAAAACTAAGAAATTGTACTAAATTTGACAGCGATTCAGTTTCAACAACGTCCAAAAACAACGGCCAATCCAGTACTTTGTTCATCTGCTAAAAAGGGTACCTAAAACCACAAAATTTTTCAGAAGGCCGACTCAGCTGTGCAAGGTCTCCCACTAATCTGTGTCCCCCTATTTTATACAATTTACGGGCGAGAATAATGGCAGACAACATGCGTAATGCCACATGCGCAAGGGAACTAACTTCAAAGGTTCTCACCTGAACTGACCTTGGGTTCATTTCTTATTCTGTCACCAAGAATGAACATGTATCGGTTTTTGTTTGTAACAGTTCAACAATCATTTATTTTCAGCTTTTAATCTGCATATCAAGCTTATACCAATTGTTCTATGGATGAGTCGTTTCAATAAAAATAATCTTACATGTTAAGTTGGACAATTTTCTGTAGTACTACACAGCTAAAAATCTCACATGCTTGATCAAGGTTGATAGCTTATCAAACCTTGATCAACATCGATTGATCAGGTTGATCAAAGTTGATGGTTTTTCAATCTTGATCATGCTTGATGGCATCATGATAAATCATGCTTGACGCATCAAGATTGATCAAGCTTGATATTTAATCAACCTTGATATCATGCTTCATCAAACACACTCATGCTTGAGATCAACCTTGATCAACCACGATACATCAACCTCGAACAACATTGATATTAAACATGAACATGATTGATGTCAACGACGATCAAGTATGATTTCAATAGTGATCAAGCTAGCCAGATCAGCCATGACTTGAGAGTTTTTAGCCGTGTAGTCCCAGTTTCGGGTCAAAAAGCACATTTTGTTTTTAAAATATCGACCATGGGATACATTTTACTTTAACGCATTTTACTGTTCAAGAACATATAATGCCCTTGACCAGTTTTACTTGGGGAGTTGTCGTTCCCCAATACCAGTTAGATTCGTCAGAAATCAGTTACAGGCGCGTGCCACGACACCCAGCTGACACGTTCTCGGAATTCACCGGTTTTTATTTAGTGTAGTGTTAACCATAAACATCTGGGATTAAAATTCAAAACACAGAAGTAGTTTTTTTTAAATTTCAATATAGCTACCGTATACCATTAATAGAAAATATTTCCATGTTTCTTGTCTATAACATTATTTTAATGGACAATTTAATTTTTCATTAAAAAACAAAACGAAATCATACTGGGTTGGTCAATTTTTAATGCCTCTTAAATGATATTCGAATTCAAATTTTAATGTGTCTTTGAAAACCATGATACCGATTCGGATTTTTTTATCAATATATATCATTTTGTCATCTGTCGCCATGGTGCATTTAAAATCTGTAGACGGTCACTACCACTCTGAATGGTTGCTACCATCATTTGCATAGTTATTATAAGCATCCCTAATAAAGAAGTTTAGTCGTGAAAATTCCACCTGTTCATCAGCAGTTTAAAGAACATTGGCAACAAAAATTTCAAATTCAAGTCAAAGAACGTTTAAAATCATTTAATAACTTTAACCGTTACATCTCTCGTAATTATTGAGCGATTTACAATTGATGTTTTATTTAATTCGCCATCTTGGATTTTACCAGTTATGCAGGAATGACGTCATTGGATGGGTCACGTAATTAATGATTTGGAACCACATTACTATGGCAGGTTATAAAAGAATTGTTCTGTTATTTTGTTGTTATTTTGCCGTTTGCCAGCGGCAAAACAATTTTTGAACTGAGTAACACAATTAGCGGTTCTACATTGTTAACCCATCCAATGATGTCATTCAATCCAAAGTTAACGAAGTTGAACACTTTTTCAAAATGGCCAATCAAACAAAACTTCAAATGTAAATATCTCAAGAATTACAAGAAATGTAACAGAACTGTTAAAGAAGTTTTTAAATGATTTTAAACGTTCTTTCACTTAAGAAAATAAAAATTTTCGTTGCCAATGCCCTTTAATGCTCTGAAATGATGGTAGAATTAGTTTTGTTTTACTTGTACTTTTATACTTTTTACATAAATTAATATTTTCTCATTTGGATTAGGATAAGAGTTAGGTAACTTGGAACGACTGTTATAAAATAACATATGTGCTACGCGCGGGCTGATTGGTTAATAACTGTATTTGGACAACACGATCCAAACACGGGTTAAAGCCACTTTCGCTTACAATAAAATTTGGAGAAAATTTGTTGTTGTTATTTTATA